>JAZAYU010000102.1:1295050-1568574 GCA_038501625.1 Corbicula japonica | reverse complement strand
GCATGACTTTTAAGATTCATGTGCTGTATAAATGTTAAATCAAGCTAAAGGAAGCTTTGAAGTCAGAAAAAACAATTTACTTTCCAGACATTAGGATCTCACACACCCAACCCAAGTCAACTCGTCCACAACAAATGATACCACCTTAACAGCAGAGCGGTAATCCTGATACACTTTTATGGGGAATGTGTAAGTAATACAGACAAACCTATGTATTACAATTGCATTAGCAAATATAAGATAAATATTAGTAAACGGGTGCATATACCGTCAAGGAAATAGTGTTCATTTTAGAGATGTTTGATTTCTGGTGTTGTAGTTTTTGTTTTTATTTCAATTTCAGATAATTGTAGGTTGACACAACATATTTTTGTCATGATCATTATACTTATATGGCATTTAGAAAATTGTTTTGTGTTGTTTTTATCAATTTATATAAATAGAATTTCAGGTAATTTTTAGGTCTAGATTTTTTTCTTTACTGTTCTTACTTTTCTCAAGGTATGTAAGAAGAAAATACTTTAATAACGATTATTTGTGCAAAGTTTTATTGAACTGCATTTTGCTGTAAACGAGAATTAAAAATACTTTTATCGATGAACGTTAAATGATGACTGTATATGGCCCGCCCTTAACAGGAAATGATAGCAGTCCAGGGGGTATCAAGTCCTTCCTAAACCGAAATGTAAACTGCGTACCAATGACTGGGGTTGTTCGCCTGTGTCATATTCGCACATCGTAATTTAAGCTTGATCATAAACCAAGGGCGGCTAGCACTGATGTACTTCTAACTTATACGTTTAACTTAGATATTCCCCCTTTGAATACGTGATTGTATACCTGATTCATCATAAAATAAAAAAAGGTTACTTTTAAAGGTATTTAAACCATAAATACATAATAACAGACAGTTTAATCAACAGCATACTTATCAAAGTTATATAAAGTAGATTTTGTAAATGAACGTAACGGTTTGCCAGCGTACATGTGCTCCATGACCCTAAGACCCAAAATCTGTGAGGTAAATCATAGCTAATTGCCTTAAATCGCTCGACGTGAGTTGATATTGTTGCACATTATAATTGATAATTGAATTAAGAAAGCATCGATGCTAACAAAGTATTGATAGACATTGTAGCTTCGATAAATTTCGTGTCCTATACGTTTTCGTAAGAGGTACACGAAAAACGTATCAGTTAAAATTAATAACTATAATTCTCGATGAAAACCTCATTGTTTTCGTCGTCCGAGAACAATAGAGATTGTTTCCATAATAAGAATATGGTTACTACCCAAGACCCATGATAGTTCTAGCTGCAAGCCACAGTTAACGCTCAGAAACCAATGATTGTGTGGATCCCGGGAAAGGATAACATCATCTCGTCAGAATTTTGAACGATTTATATAATGCTTACTTAAACGTTCAGATTTTTATTATAATTGTTTATTTGTGTTTCGCTAAAAATATTTATGTCACAATGTTAGACACTTACACAGCTTTTCAAAGGACAATGCATCATACAGAAAGCTACCTTACTTAGATGTATGCTTTGTCAGAGTTGTTTCTGTTGCTTTTTACATGAAACAAAATATAATTTAAATATTTTCTGTTTTGTATAAATAGACATGGAGAATAGAAGTCTATGTCGTTAAAGATGTGATATCACTTCAACGTCTTCAGAGTCTCCATAACGCGTAAGTTTTAATATAATGACTTCAGTAGCTTTAAGATGTCCATGTGTAACGTACATGTACATGTCATTACCAATAGTCAGTCCTTGAGGATGCATGAGGCCATGTTTTGATGTTAAAATATGGCGGACAAATACACCCTCTTGAGTAAACATAGATACTCTACTGTTGTAATGATCCGCTACAAATATATCACCGTACGCATTAGTACAAACGCCATAAGGACACTTTAGTTGCATGTCACCTTTTCCAAACGAGCCAAACGACCGAACAAATTGACCATTTAGGTCAAAAATTTTAATTTTGTGATGACCTGTGTCAGACACAATGATTTCTCCTGTTATAGAAACACACACGTAAAGTGGCTTTTTAAAAAATTCCGTATCGTCTTCTTTGTTACCTAGACAACGAATAAACATTCCATCGCAGGTAAACATCATGACTTTATTGAGCATGTCATCGCAAACTATAATATTTCCAGTTTTGTCAATTGCAATTCCTGTTAGATGAGCGAGTTTGTCCTGCCCAAAGGTGAAAATAACATTACCATTTGCGTTTAATATATTTACACACTTGTCTTCGCACACGGTTACTGCAATGCAGTTAGATTTAGTTATTGCAGCTGCCCATGGCAGACAAATTTCTTTGGCTATGAGTACATTTACGGACTTGTTACTTACACTGCATATTTGAAGACGATTATTTATGAAATCCGTTGTAAGCAGACGATTTCTTGGTAAGCACGCGACATGCTTCACATCTTCAAACTCTCCAATATTCTTTCCTTTATGTCCAAAGGCATACATGAACAATTCTTGTAAACATGTTTCGTCGTTTTGGAAGTTATGGTTTACAAAACACTCCAAATGTTTGGTCTCTGATGACGACAAGAAATGAATTGTAGATAAAGAAAGTCTTCTTCTCAAAATATCCTTTAGTCTCTTTTTTCTTTTTCCTGAAACCATAAATTATTAAGATGATGATTTATATAAAAAGAACTCAACATGTATGTGTATAGGACAATTATATGTACCAGAAATCTAAATTCCTTATTATATTATTTGTTAACTTAGTTTCCTTGATCTTTAAATAAATAATAATTCTTCTATGTGCATTTACGCGATTTTGTGATTCATAATATTGACATATGACACGAAAAGGAACAACTTTATTACTTTGTCCTTTGTCCTCGTTTCTCAAATTTCAAACTTTTCTGACTGTTGCAGTTTGCGATTTCTATATGCGTTGTTTATTATTAGAAAAACTTATTTCACTTCTTAAATTAAATTTTGCCTGGGCGTCATGGTACATTATATTTATAGCAAAGTGTCAAAATTCTTCTCTTTTAAACTACTTCTTGATAAACGTTTCGATTAAACAATTTTCTTGAGCCTCATTTTGCCAAGAAACTAAATTTTTGTCAGTAAACCAGTATTTCCAAACATTCGTAAATCAAAGCAACCTAAATTAAACCTTAACGAGAATTGTCGATCTCAACGCTACGATATAGCAAACGATATATTAAAATTACCAATAAGCCCTACGTTGTCTTTGTCCATAACATAGGTATCATAAGGTATTGATGTACCACTAACTGCCGCACGTCGACTAGACAACCTCTTGACGCAGAAACCTTCTTCCCGATTCCCACTATGTTTCCGTCTATTTTCCCACATGTTCGGTTCTCTGTTCTTTTCCCTCACTTGTTTGTGTTGCTGCTATAATTTCTTCTTTGCAACTGCATTAAAGAGATTAACTAGTTGTAATTTTTCTTGTTACCTTTTTCATTCCTGCTAGCTTACAGAAGGTTGGTGGTTCTACCCAGGTTCCGACCCGAGTGTGAAAGCACCTGGCGTCTTCCTCCACCAATAAATAGCTTGAATATCTAGGTCCCCACCAGGGGTTTGACATTACAGGCATATAGACGGATAGTGACATTAGATCATCCGAATAACTACTCTCTTTGCTAAATTAAATAACTGTATTGTTAAATTCTAATTCATGTAAGTAAAGAAACGACATACATAATTACAAATTGTAGTTTCACCTTCTACTGCATACTCCAGAACATGTTGTTTATTATTTATTTCATTTATTTATCTATTTTATCAATACTGTACACTATATGATAAGTAATTGAGTAAATTTTATTGTAGTGACATTGCGTTTAATATTTACAAACTATAATAATAAATAATTACAACACCCATCCACGTTGGGCCTATAAGTCACTTCAGATGATTTTAAACATTAGAACAGAAACTAATACTGTAAGACATAATCAATGAGTTTGCATATACTATTAACATTTAAAGTCACAACATTGAAAACATATGATACGTCTGAACGAGAGTTTGCAAGGAAATGAATACGTATTACTTAAGTTGATTTTTAAAGAGAGATAATTCGTGAAAATACAGATAGTTTATTAAATGTACAGTATAGATTTTCTTCTAATCATGCCGATAACAATAAATTTATATGTTAAATTAAATATAGAATGTTAATATGATCAAATAAAAAAATTCATTTAGGAACCCATAATAAAAGTGGTAGGCAACCCACATCAAATCAATGTTTCCTCGTGTTAGAAACCGAGAACAGCAATTTATTACCATTACTTTTCCAATTTACTTGGTAAAAGACGGCCTGTAATGTGTTCATGATTTGTGGGATATGGCCGCTGCTATTTATCGTACTTTAATTACAATGTACCTTGCAATCATGTTGTGTATCCAGTTAAACAATATTATCATTTCCGATTCTTACATTTTGATTACTTGAAGTTAAAAAGACCATCCTATGAATACCCTACTCTGGTTAATTTCAGGATTGCAGTAGTATTTAAATGATTATAAGCCCATGCTGGAAATCGAATTCGTACGGCGACCGCGCATAAGCACACAACGTGATAACCTATTTAAAAAAGACAGTTATTAAATGTATGACCGGGGCATACATAGTCTTCAAACAGATCACAGTTCTTCTAAGTTGGTCAAATGATTATTTTGTACTGGAGATCCTGAAAGAGACAGAAGGTAAGATTGTTTTACTTATTTTAACATTTGTGTCCTTTGTGTCCAGTTCAGTAAAGAAAAATGTTGCATTTGAGGAATATTGTACCAATTAAAATAATTGCATTCACTATAAGACGTCTGCAGCTCTAATTATTATTGTCGGTCATCCTGATGACCGACATATTATAATGGACCAAACTTGAACTTTGAAGGGTAACACCGGTTAACAGCGGCACCGGACGTGGTCACTTTAGACAAAGCCGCCCGTCTAGAGCTTGGGAATGCTATTCCGTTCCCCCTATTTGCAAGAAAGGTCTTCTAAATGTTGATGAAACAATATCTGGACGTTGTAGTAACATCAAATCAGAAATTCAGCCGATATATAACGACATGTTAAATTATATAAACATACGTGTGTTGTATTTTCTACAGGGTGTAGAAAAAATGTTATGCGTCTTTTTTTAGAAAGTCACGTGATGAAAACCTTCATAGCAAAATATTATTTGTGTATAAATTGAACTGTTACGTTATTTGATTCAAACAACTGTTCAGGATGATCCCATATATGAAATAGATTCAATCCGTTATATTGATTTTGTTGGTCAAAAGCAAGACATCGTTTATGTTTTTCTTAGAGACTAATGAATATCCGGGCGTGCTCGATTGGGCTGTCGGAACAGTGCCAGAATCAAATTCCGACTCTTTTACAGAATCTGCTTGACTGTTTCACTGCGCATGTCTGTACTTTCAGCAGACAGTAGTAAACCAATTTTGTCTGGCGATTATAGTCGCCAGAGAATCCTTAGCGAGCTTCAGTTATCTTTCATCGAGGTTTAAAATAGGCGGTATTCCCCAAGCTTGCAAGTAAAGTACATACTGCTGCTGGAGATTAACAACGCCTGTTGGTGTTAGATTTAAAAATACAACGAACTCGGAATCATATTACAAGATGTATGTTTACCGTTATCACAGCAGAGTTGCTGATAGCAATTTGATGCCACTTAAATGTCGGTCACTGATTTATTGCCATTCATATGTTTGGATTGCATATTATGATGAGATCTGTATCTGTATGGTTACGACGCTTGTAACCACTGCTGGCGTAGTGCGTCGGGGGTTTAGATGATAACCATTCGAGTTGCACAAATACTGCACACTGTTTGCCATATCCTGTCGTTCAGGGCGATGTTTACACCTTCTAGATGCTGGTTTAATACAGTATCTTTTCTTTTTTACAAATGGTTTATATTTACTCTTTAATCAAGTGTTATGTTGAATTATTGTAATGAGCAATAGGCTTAGTTGATAAGAAGCTGGAGAAATTTTTTTTAAATAGATACAGAGAACAGGCTTGACGTAATCCAGAAGCCAATCAGAGGCCTCTAGTTTTTTGGTTTACAACAGTCGTTTATTTTCTGATAACGACGGAGAAAGAGTCTAAGAATCTGCCAAACGAGTGAGATTGAATGTCGGAACAGAATCATGATAGGTTTTTAGACTGGCGCATTGCGCATGCGCCAGTCTTAACTAACGATGCCGTGAACTCTGCGACGCGCAGTCCTGAACTTCGGGTGTATCATTGCGACCACGAGAGCGTATCAAGTAAGTGGTCACCGCGAGAGCAGGCCGACATGTTCTGCACAAGTGTGAAGCACAATGCAGCACACCATTCCACGAATTTTGAGCGATTCGTAGTAAGATTCCGTGTAATTTTGGAGCATCCATGCCAAAAATTCCATCGAACAATTGTATAGTGAAATCATGACCAGCTACGGTAGTGAACAAGCAACTGGATATGCATGAGTAGTTTAGTTGCACCTGAAAGATTTCGTAGTTGTGTGGCATAAAAAGTAGTGCATTTTAAGAAAATACAAATATTTCGAGAAGGAATGCGAACTTTGAAAGATAATGCTACAAATAAAAACAAGAAAACAATTTTATGTTGTTGTTCGAACAACTTTTAAGGGATATCAGAAGAACGATTAAAAACAAATCAGTCACGTGACAAGCGGGAGATAACGTGGGTTGCCATTTTGGTTAGGATGGATTAGTTGTGGATCGAGATTTTGCTCAGCATTAAGGACCGGGCCGAGCTATCATAACGGTTGTTGCGCTCGACAACCGTTAACAGCTTTGATTTATTTCTAACAAGCGTTATATTCTCCGACATCCGTTTATTCAAAATCGACATGTCATAATTTTCTGTTTCTTGCATTGTAAACACAGGTCGCAGGGGCAACATTCGCTGCCTCGGCAGCGAGTATTTTAGGGTGTAGCTTTACATACAAGCTATCTGCCAGTTATAATTAACTGTAGTAAAAATAGCCTGTAGAGAGTGAGTCACTGCATTACAGCAGACGATAGAATGAAGACTCCCTTTGCACTGATTATGAACTTCTATTTTTCCTTACAGGTTCCTTTGAATTTCCTTATGTCTTGGACTTATTTCTCTTTTTTTATGTTCTTTAATTTAAATTCATATTTTCCTATTTGTTGTAAAAGACAAGCAGTACAACACTAAATATTTCATTCATAACTTTAGCCAGGAATGTTTCTATTATCTCAACATAAAAAGATAATGTCACAAAATTAATTTGCGATCCTGCTGTAACCTATGAAGCAGCAGATATCTGGTCTGTTTGCTGATACCATGCTTATGTACATCTGTGAAAAATTTCAAACAAATTGTTCAGTAGTGTTTTCAAATTTTGAAAAAGGGCTCCTTGATGTGTAACATGCATTAAATTATAGAAAAGCCTGCCCAAGCGCCATCTTGAGGTTTATATAGTCCTGTTGCCCCTTAGACTCTTTCTCCGTCGTTATCAGAAAATAAACGACTGTTGTAAACCAAAATCTAGAGGCCTCTGATTGGCTGCTGGATGACGTCACACTTGCTCTCTGTATCTTTTTAAAAAACTCTCTTTCAAGCTGCTTATAAACAAGGCTTATTGCTCATCACAATAATTCATGATAAACCTTGACATGGATAAAGCGTGATCGAGTAAATATGCACTTAGTATTTGTGATAAAGATTAGAAGAAGTACAGCTGATACTTTTTAAATCAGCAACTGGAAGGTGTAAACAGCGCACTGAACAACATTATATGGCAAACATTGTGCAGAATTTGTGCAACTCGAATTTTTAACATATCACAGTAATGTAGGCATTCCAAACATATGTAGCCTATGGCATTAAGTCAGTGACCAGGTTAAGTGGCATCAAATTGCTATCAACAACCCAGTTGGGATAATTGTCGGTCATCCTGATGACCGACATATTATAATGGACCAAACTTGAGCTTTCTACCTGAACACCGGTTAACAGCGATGTAAAGCAAAGTTCACGGACCAGACGGAACGGATAGTTTAGAAAAGTAGACTCTTACTTAGTCGTTATTTATGGATAGACTCTTACTCAGTCGTTATCTATGAAAACCTAGAGGCCTCTTATTGGATGTTAAACGACGTCATATATGGAGTCCGTACCTATTCTTAAATCCTCTCTCCAGCTTCTGATCAGCTAGGCTTATTACTCATAAAGATATTTCCGACGAAGAACAATAAACATATACATGGATTTTGTCTAGTAAATGTATACTGTGTATGATAAACAAAAGATGCACAGCTTATGACTCCATTAGCAACTACAATGTGTAGAGAGCACTGAACAGAGATTAGCTAATTTTGTTGCTTTATTTTCTTATCTACGAACTTCTGCAGCATTTTGTGAAACTCGGGGACAGGGGTATCACGGGGAACGTTTTTCATGTTTAAGCTAGCTCGATATGGATTACATTCGTCATTACTTTGATAAGTTTGCTAAACTGTAATCTTGCATTTTGCCACTCAACTGGTTATTAAAGTTTTATAATGTTTTGAATGTAAAAAATATCATTCGAACATCAGAACACACATTTTTGCAGGAATCTTTAATCGGGTCATGAAACTGACAAGAATAGACAATACAAGTTTTAGCTTTCCAAAGTTTTAATTTGGTTTTGAAGCTACAAAATAATCTTTGGAACATGCGAAAACACATATTTTTGCGGAAGTTTCAAATCGAGTCATGAAACTGTCAATAATAGACAAAACAAAATTATGCTTTCCAAAAAGCTAGTCGGTCATTAGCATAACTCTTTTAACAAACAAAGACGGCGCTAAAGTGCATACTTAAGGCAAATTTCAAATTAACGCGTTTGGTTGTTATTGGAAGTCATAAGACATTCTAAGTAAATACCAACATTCTAACGAAATTGTTCTAGATCAGAAAGAGCAATGTTATACCAGTGAGTCCCGGCCAGACTGTGTGAACATTTTTCTCTCCCACTCTGTGACAGTGAAAAACTTTGTTTTTTAAACATATTCTGAAGCTTTTGGTATATATTTACAGCTTGATTATTGTTGCTTTCTAACACTTTGTGACACAAAATAGTGTTTGATAAACTTTTCAATTTCGGTTTACCTTCAGGTGAATTATTTTGTTTGCAAACAGGGTAAGTTTTATCACATGCTTAAATACATCTCCTTCGAAAGAAGGAATACCTATCAATAAACTTACATTTTTGTATGACTTCCAAATAATATAAAGCGCTTTAATTTCAAGTGGCTTAAAGTTTACACTTTTGTGCCGTCTTCTTAAACGGTTGTGCTAATGACCGACTAGCTTTTTGGAAAGCTAAAACTTGTATGAAAATAAATCTATTGGAACATATTCACCTTTACCATGTGTGATATTTGTTGTTGTTGTTTTTTTGTTGTTGTTTTTGCCAACAATTAAAATCAGTTTATCATATTCACATAGCTCAGTCTGTTTTTTTACCAATTTTTATTTCCAATTTTTTAAGTAAAGCACTGTATAAAAAATTTCCTGTCATGAATTATTTAATGAAATGAACTGTTTTCCAGATTACGTTAAGCCTATTTGAATTTAAGAAAGAGATTTTCCGACAATATTTTCTTTTGCAATATCCGACGCACATTGTATACCTTAGTAAATATCCTAACTGTGACACAAGCGTTTTCTTTTATACACCCTGAGCGATATAAAGTTCATCATATATCAACGTAATGTGAACTATTTCATGTCAGAGATGTTTAATCCCCGCGAACTTGGCACACAAGATAAATACCACTTTAATGGACAATTGCGTGCCGCGCTGACGTTCATGTAACGTACGCTATTTTAAGGACTGTGCAAATAACTGGGTGTGTAGACAATGCTTTTCCTATATTTTCAGCGTACTATCATTGTAAGTAGTCGTTTGTCTGTAATAATACGAAAAATATAATTGTGTTTGATTTTAAGAGTTTATTATTTCAATAAGTTAAAGGTCACCATCCAACAGACACAGCCTCCCGACACAGACAAAATCTGAGAGGAGAAGTAAGTATGGTAATAACATGATATAAATTTCAAAATAGACGCCTCAAACAATTAACAAAAACGAGAATCCGAGGGGTTACCGCATTGGAACCTAGCCACTGCTGGTTTAAACTACGTTTACGGTGCACAGAGAATAAGAGTTCAGGAGTTAAGGAGGGTTTATTGGGAATTCTTGTAAAATAATATTATGGAAGCTCAGTCCATTTTATCTCCGGGTATTGTGTTCTTGCTGATTAAATTCCAAGGTTTCTGGTCTCAGTTTGGTCCTAACGTGCCCAGCTTTTTGCTTGACGGTGCTATCAGCTTCTTTTGTTTTATATGTTAATAAGTTTTTGCATGCAACATTGTCAAGTTAGAGCTTTGGTGGGTTGAAGCTAATTCATCAAAAAATCTTTACTTGTTTTATTATATGTGAACATGTAAGCGCAAGTGTGAAGTTGGTGCATTTTTTTACATTATTGTACAAAATCATATTTTCTTTTCACTGATGTAACTTTAATGAGCTCTTCTCGTAGATTTACCAGTAAAGTTGCCAAAAAGGTGCGTTTCTACCCAAAAAATGACGTTAAATTTAGCTAAATTTTCTTCGCTTTGTAAGCGATACGATGTGCTAGAGAAGGACAACCAAAATGTTTTCTATGATTTGAAATGATTCTGACAGTGTGCTTTAGTTTGCTTCTAAATTCAACATCACATCAAAACCGGTCCCATTTTTCCGCGACATATTATAACAAAACTTTTTTTATCAAATCACGCAGACATATTATTATTTGACTATTTCAAACCTTCATTAATGTATAATTTAACATTACCAGCCTGCATTACTGTATAATTTAACATTACCAGCCTGCATTACTGTATAATTTAACATTACCAGCCTGCATTACTGAATAATATAACATAACCAGCCTGCATTACTGAATAATGTAACATTACCAGCCTGCATTACTGAATAATATAACATTAACTGCCTTCATCAATGTATAATATAACATTACCTGCCTGCATTACTGTATAATTTAACATTACCAGCCTGCATTACTGTATAATTTAACATTACCAGCCTGCATTACTGAATAATATAACATAACCAGCCTGCATTACTGAATAATGTAACATTACCAGCCTGCATTACTGAATAATATAACATTAACTGCCTGCATCAATGTATAATATAACATTACCTGCCTGCATTACTGTATAATTTAACATTACCAGCCTGCATTACTGTATAATTTAACATTACCAGCCTGCATTACTGTATAATTTAACATAAACAGCCTGCATTACTGTATAATTTAACATTACCAGCCTGCATTACTGTATAATTTTACATTACCAGCCTGCATTATTGTATTAATTATCAATACTAGCATGCATTACTGTATAATATTACCTTACCTGCCTACATTACTGTATAATTTAACATTACCAGTCTGTATTACTGAAAAAAATAACATTACCAGCCTGCATTACTGTATAATGTTACCTTACTTGCATGCATTACTGAATAATTTAACATGACGAGCCTGCATTACTGTATAATGTTACCTTACCTGCATGCATTACTGTATAGTTTAAAGTTATCAGCCTGCATTACTGTATAATGTTACCTTACTTGCATTCATTACTGAATAATTTAATATTACCAGCCTGCATTACTGAATAAGTTGACATTACCAGCCTGCATTACTGAATAATTTAACATTACCTGCCTGCATCACTGTATAATATAACATTACCAGCCTGCATTACTGTATAATTTAACATTACCAGCTGCATTACTGTATAATTTAACATTATCAGCCTGCATCACTGTATACTATTTCATAACTAGCCTGCATTACTGAATAATATAACATTACCTGCCTGCATCACTGTATAATATTTCATTACTAGCCTGCATTACTGAAAAATATAACATTATCAGCCTGCATCACTGTATAATATAACATTACCAGCCTGTATTACTGAATAATATAACATTACCAGCCTGCATTACTGAATAATATAACATTACCAGCCTGCATTACTTAATAATATAACATTATCAGCCTGCATCACTGTATAATATTTCATTACTAGCCTGCATAACTGTATAATATAACATTACCAGCCTGCATTTCTGTATAATATAACATTACCAGCCTGCATTACTGAATATTATAACATTACCTGCCTGCATCACTGTATAATATTTCATTACTAGCCTGCATTACTGAATAATATAACATTACCTGCCTGCATTACTGTATAATATTTCATTACTAGCCTGCATCACTGTATAATATTTCATTACTAGCCTGCATCACTGTATAATATTTCATTACTAGCCTGCATTTCTGTATAATTATACATTACCTGCCTGCATCACTGTATAATATTTCATTACTAGCCTGCATTACTGTATAATTGATAAAACTAGCCTGCATTACTGTATAATATTACCTTACCTGCCTGCATTTCTGTATAATATTACCTTACCTGCCTGCATTTCTGTATAATTATACATTACCTGCCTGCATCATTGTATAATATTTCATTACTAGCCTGCATTACTGTATAATTATACATTATCAGCCTGTATTACAGTATCGTATGACGAATATTATAAATATTTGTTCCGGTAACATGTCTTGTAACCTTTGCAAAAATAGCATATTTTAGCAATACGTTTAGAATTATTGTATTGTAAGGACCCTATGCTTATGTTAAGAAAATGTAGACAAGAGCCCACGATAAAATAATCGATACTGAAATCGCTCAGTATATATGCAAGTATATCAATACAACAATACAATGGAGCTTGAACAGTAACAAACAAACCGTCTGACATAAAAGGAAAAATTGAGATTTTTGACCAAATGATTAATAAATTCATTTGGTTCGGTGAACTCGAACTATATCACAGAGCTCGGGGTGACAAAAGTCGAGACAATTCATATGTCAAAAGTAAGGCGAGTTGATTATTTATCTACAATAAGGTTTTGTGGGGGGAACAACTACAACTTCTATATAGAGTATATTTGTCTTTACCAGTGCAAGATAGAAATATATTTCACCGAGTAAGCTCCAGAATTCGTATTTTACGAGTGGCGAATTACAGAGTTCAGGGGTCCTTCTAACAATGGTCATCACACAATTAAAATATTTCTTTCAAATAGAGATTTTGTTCGATCATTTGATCTAAACCATAACCAGTGACGCAGTTGAAGTGCCTTTATTGTTGTCTGTATCAAAATACACGTGTTGGCAATTAAAATAGATGAAAAAGGAACTTTAACAGCCATCGAACACGACAAATACGAAAATATTTGGTAAAAACAAGATTTTGGGCCGATAATTAATGCACCGTTTGAACCATTATTTGTCGGAAATCTAGGACTGACGTTCAACTTAATCCCAATTTATCAGCACCGGAACATCTGTGTTATCTTAGAATGGTACCTCGGTCTCTATCTACTTGAGTCAATTTTAAATAGCCGAACGCGGTACCAATCTCAATGAAATGTTGATATCTACAAACATAACTAAAGAGGTAAGACGATTGTGTACATGTACATGTATAATTCAAATTACGATAAAGTCAGAATATCGTCACGAGTTAATTCATCAGACAAAAAAGTTTACCCACTAAATGATCAAAATAGTAGAGCTCTATGCAATTAATTCAAACTATTAGGCCTCCAATATCTATTTTAGGAACACACTAATGAATATGTTATTATAACAAAAAATATAAAGATCAAGTTTCGGTTTAAAGCATTTTGGTCACAGCTGGATATCGTTAGATTTATCATAGATCGCAACAAACCAGTGCGATATTTGAGCTATCAGGGAAGTAAATTATAATGTTTAAATAAACTTAAGATCACACAAAAGCATCGAAGAATTATAAAATAGCAGCAAGGTTTTAATTAGAATCCGGGAAACTTATAGAAGAAGTGCTCTTTTAAAAGGGATCAATGACACATTCCAACCCCCCAAACACTACCTCATATAAAAAGGAAATGTTGAGCGCAATTTAATATTCACACAAATAAACAGTACAATTTTGATCCATCCCAAAACGATGGTATGCAATGCTGTCAAAGTCCAACGTAAGGTCAGATGGTGAAAAAGGTTCTCGCGGAAGATATAAATCGTTCAAGCAAACTCGTGTTTTTGCAATCTACGTCAAAGATGTTGTTTGGCTCTCTGAGAGACGACCGAAATTACGTACGGGACACGTCAGTATGCCTCTGGCAGTGGTGTCTTATGTTAAACAGTCCATCATCATTTCATCATTTGGATTGTATAAAATGTTATCGAGGGGTATTCTCTCATTTGTGGTGTCATTTTTTGGAATAAGTCATATCTCTCCCTCTCTCCCTCACGTGTAACTCTTATTCTCTAATTAAAACTCTCAGTTTCTATGTTTCTGCTAGAAAAATACAAAACGGTCTTAAGAAACTGTGTAATAACAAATTAAAATAATCAGAAGAGGAGTGTGAGTTTTAATGATTTCAATTCAATTGTGTTTTCATGTGGATATCAGTACTGGATCCGTAATACGCATACCAAATCGTCAGCAGTTTATAACAAGAACTTGTTTCAAGTTAATTGTGAAGTCATTTTCGGAATTTAGATATGTTTTTATTTCGTCTGCTGTGACATTTGTTACAACGTAGTAAAGATCCTCGCTAAGTCGACTGTACTTTTGATTAAGACTTTATTTACATTGAAGCTGTTCTATTGTAAGATCAGTGCCCAAGGTTATAAAACTGAGATTGGAAACCAGTCTCAAATCTCAAGCATCTGATTGGCTGAAATGGCGACCAGTCGCCATTTCAGCCAATCAGATGCTTGAGATTTGAGACTGGTTTCCAAATTCAGCTTTATAACCTTGGAACCAGGCTATTAAGTTTGCTTAAAAATTATACTCCTTTAAGGCATGTGTAAAAAGACTTTCTTCCGTTTTCAGCAAAATCAGTGAAAATGAATCAATGGTATTCCAAAGTTTTAAGACAGTGGAAAACCATTTTTATTTTACCGGTAAACTCTATAATTAACTGGAAAACATAAAATAAACTAATTTTGTTTGCAACAGGAACCACATAAAAAAAGTCTCAAGTCTTACATTTTTTTCTCTTATAGAGAAGTTCCTCCGCGTTTCCCCAGCTGTTATATTAGTAACGATAAAAGGTTGACTATTACGAATGGCGTTCAATTGTTCATTTACCTTCATACGATGCTGCACCATCTCCTCACTGTATCCTATATAATTGAGACATTGCGATAATTGATTGCTAAGTAGTTATCACATGTTTCTCCTTCATTTTCATTTTGATGATGCAATTTTTGTTTCATCAAAACATTGTAATTGGTTCGATTCAGATTGCGATCTTGTGAATATAGCACAGCCCCAGCGCAACTCAATATTTACACCTATAGATAATGCAGTTTCCATCCATCCACAACAATGGTATGCGTATACGAATATGAAACCTTCAATGCGGTATTTTCAGATTAATAATATAACATGTTTGGCGGCGTATGATTTCTAAACTCAACAGAATTTTAGAGTATAATAACAAAGAAGTGACTGTCGCTTTATGTCATGTACCTAACACGTCGGTAACTTTGTTTTAGGACTCTTAGTTTAGTTTAATGATATTAAAGTGCTTATAATAATAGTTCTCTAGTCACAGGGTAATTTCGACGTAGGGGATTTTCACCGAAATATGCATTTTCCGGTGTAAACATGCAATTCGAACATGCTCCGCGGAAGTGACATGACAGTTGTATAGCGTAAACACGCTTTATGGTTTATCTCAAGATGGCCTGAATTAAAGATGAAAAAAACAAGAAATCTTGAGGTAGCCAGAGCAAAGTATGCTACTGAAACTGCAAAAAGTAACTATTTTGGGAAACATGAAGCTATCCTTAACAAATATAATCTTAAGGACCAATTCCAGTGCATATTCAATATTGATGGGACGGGCTAAACTCAGAACACAAGCTATGACATCAGGGATATCACAAACCATTAAATTGATTGCTTCTGCAAATGCCGTTGGACAGCAGGTACCACCTTTCTTTGTTTTCCCTGGCAAGAGAATGATAGATTCTCTCCTTGAAGGTGCATCCCCTGTTACATCTGGGACTGTTTCCGTCTCAGGTTGGTCAAACTCTGCCATATTTGAGAAGTACATGAAGAAACATCTTGTGAAATACCTACCAGCCAGTTTGTTTGTTTGTTTGTTTGTTTGGGGTTTAACGCCTGGTTTCAACACCTTTCTGGTTATATCCCGGCGGTCAGTCCACCTAACCGGTGTTCCTGGGTCTCTAACCAGTACTAACCAATTTCTCCGCAAGCGACTGACTGCTTCCTCACTTGAATCAGAGGTGAGCGACAAATGACTCTCAGACGCAATGTCCGAGTTCAATTGTCACGGAGAAATTTTTCCCGCCTCGGCTGGGGATCGAACTCACGACCCCTGGATTGACAGTCCGATGCTCTATCCACTGAGCTAGCCGGGCGGGCCCCTACCAGCCAGAGATTCAAGTTCATATGTACTGGTACTCTATGAGGGACATAAGAGCTATGTTACTATTCTCTTTATTGAGTGGGCAGTTGCAAAGCATATTATATTGTTTGTGCTCCCCCCACTCACTGTAGCCATATACTGCAACCCCTGAGTGTATGGGCCACTTGGGCTAGCATGGAACTCAGCATGCCACAAATATTTGAGGTAATCTGGTGGCAGTGTTATAACACGGTATGATGTCTGCAGTATTGCTTGCAGGGTATATACGTCCACTCTGAGTGTTTCAAACATACAAGTAGCTTCCAAGAAATCGGGCATTTTCATTTGATCCTTCTGTCATTAGCCGCAGCACCTGCAAATGCCTTTCCAAAATCCACTGTGGCTCAGTTAGAATCATGTGAGCAAGATATTTTAGCTGGAGTATTCCTTGAAGCTAAAGGTGGTGAAATCTTGAAAAATGTAAAACAATCAAAAGAAAGTAAAACTCTCAGTAAAATGGTGGGTGGAAAAGCCATAACAGAGTCTCAAGTGGTTGAATCAATAAAGGTTCATTTTGCATCCCAATAAAACCAAGCGCACCCAACAGAAACTAGTCCATTCATTCCAAAGGCTGTAAATTATACACCAGATCTGGCCCCAGTTGCAGGCCCTTCTGGTATAAAGAGAAAGATGGACCTAATTAATGAAGACACCGAGGAATCTGAGAGTGATGAAGAGATTGCAAATTCAGATATATGTATTGTCTGCAAGGAATTTTATCCAAAGGACAAGAATCTGAAACCACACCTTACAATTGTCAAGTTGGGTTGTTGTGATAAATGTAATGGATGGGTGCATCTATCATTTTGTTCTCCAGTTCAGGTTTTGAGAAGGGGTGATTCATTCTTGTGCCATTCGGGCAAGTCTGACTAGTGTGATTAATTTGACTCTGTAAAAATCTATATACTGTAAATATGTTTTAACGTTATCAACAGTTCAAAACAGTTCAAAACAGTTGAAAAAGTTATTAAAACTTTTATTTGACCAAAAACATTAAAACTTGTGATAATGCGAAACTTTTGGAGCGCAGTGTAGCAAATTAAAGCATTCAACCGTGACCGCCGACAATACCCCACGTGATGCACAACTACATGCGCGGTAAGTGTCCGCCATTTTTATTGTTTTGATTATAAAAGTAAATGGGAAATGAATGATTAAATTGGAATATTGGTATGTAAGAAGTTATAGTTTAACATTGAGTATTTGTTTTGTGCGGTGTTTCGTTTGCCAATAAAGTCGGCCGTGATAAGTTGTTACACCTTCGAAATTACCCAATACGGGGATACATTATCTATTTCATATAACATTGAATCTTTAGAACAAGAAATTGGTTTAATAGAATATTGCGATAAATCAGCAAATAGGTTTGGCTAAGAGTGTTTTCCACATAACCAGACAGCCCGTCGTTTTGAATGATCAATAATACTATGAATCAAATATGGCAAAAATATGGTACAGCAGCATCATTATTCTAACAAATTTATATATTCACTAGAGCTAATGGCCTGATCAGAAAGGGTTTGTTTTATTAGAAAAAAGAGATATTTAATAAATTCGAACATTTTTAAAACAAAAAGTAAAAAAACAAGATTTGATGCGACATCATGCACCAAGCCGACGACCCCGCTTGACGTCTTTTATGAGTCTCGAAAGTCTTTTACAGATGTTTCATCGTCTAAACACAAGATCAGAATTTCTGAAAAAAAAAGAAATAAATATTTTGTTTAAACAATTATATATTTGTTGTGTTTTTTTTTCAGAAAAAGGTTAAACAATATTCATTCATATATTATTAGGTGTTACAATTTATTTATAGCGAACTGTCATACTGACTTAATGCATTTTATTCTGCACTTGAATAGAACAAAAGGCCACATAGTGACCAAATAACAAGATGAAAACAATTCCAAACGAATGCTTGATATAGGCTTAATCCAATATGCTGTATATATATCGTATGCGCATGCGGTGTTTTCATGAAAAAGAAAATAATGGCATCGTTAAAATGTCGGAAAAGACAAATGATCAGTATCAAGAACATTGTGAAGAAAGGAAATCAAAACAATTATCACGCTGTCTCGATTATATGGGATATAGTAAAGAGAATGTACAGAATCGGGTAACAGTAAATAAACAATTAGACGACATTCATAATAGTAAACCGTTTGACGTTACAAGTTTTACAACTGGAGGAAAATGCGAAGGAACATCTCTCTATTACGAAAGTGATATAGACAGATTATATGTCGTTAGAGACGTCGAATGTGTAGAACCTGGACATGAATGCTCAAGTCAAAATGTATTTGAACTTATTTATAACTCTCCGGGTTACGCCAACCTCAAACTCATAAAACTTGAAAATAATGCAAAATGTGCAGCATCTATAAGAAACAACTTGTTTTCAGTAAACGGGAACTTGTGTCTTTCTAATTCTTTCGATATGTTGTCTGATACAGAAGTAAGTGTGTGGTTGGATATAAATGAAACACGCATATACAGACAGTCAAAAAAAGGTCCATCATCGCCATATTCTAACGCTGACATCAAGTATGACATCGTGATTTCATTTAGATCTGAGTGTAAAACTTTGATACGGTCTTGGGCAAATCGGGTCCAGAATTATGCTTGGCCAACTTGTCGCTTGAGAGAACACATTGTAAAACTTGAGGTGTATGTGGTTCCTGTTGCAAATAAAATTAGTACATATCAGTCAACAGAATGGCGAATATGTTTCTCTAAAGCAGAAATTATGTTGATGAATTCTTTGAATGACGTGGAAACAAAACTTTATATTGTTCTTAAAATGATTGCAAAATCTATTCTTGCGCACGTTTGCTCAGAAATATCGTCCTATATTATGAAAAATGTTCTATTTTGGATGAAAGAGAAAACGGAAGAAGCCCTATTTACACATGCCTTACTCCTAGACAGGCTGGTAGATGCTCTGATGTATTTGAAAGATAGTGTTAGCTGTAATAAACTGCCAAGTTATATGATTCCCGAACGAAATCTCTTCGAGGCACGAATACAGGAACATGAAAGACTTGCACTTCTGAATGTATTAGACAACATGATCAACGAACGAGCAAACATGCTGCATAGAGTGGGTAAGATTGATAGAGCAATGTTTCGATTTAAAAATTCAAAAGAATCATTAAAAGACGAATCGGACAAACGTAACCAAATAGAGAATGTTTTACTTCAAAAGAATATATTTTTTAAGCAAACTGAATCTCCTGGCCTTACAATAGAACAGTTTCAACATAATTTGAGCCAGAATCTAAAGTACACTCAGCTACGTGAGGAGCTTTACTACCTTGTAACAAATGTCACAGCAGATGAAAGAAGAAAAGATCCGAATTCTAAACGTAATTTTAGAAGTAAATTAAAACAAATTCTCTCTTAAACTGCTAACAATATAGTTACAAATGTAATGTTTCTTCGGATGTTTTGTAAACCCGTAATACCTAAAGAAGGCAAACTAAACTATAACAAATACAAATTAGGAAATTGTAAAACAATCTTCGGATATTTAAAACTGGAAGGCATCAGGATCTACAGAGTTTTTATACAACAATAATTCACAGTGGGACGAGCCGTTGAGAAAGGGGACTGAGGCCCCTCCGCCCCATTGATATCACTGTACTGTGCAACTTTCACAACAGTTTACCGAGAATAATACTTGAGCACTTAAACCGTTATGGCTAAGAAACTGGATTAAAATACCGATATACTTAAATTCACGATTAAACATCTCTAATGCCGCAGGAAAAAAGGATTCAGTCAACTCTTTGACTGCAATTAAGTCAAAATCTGTTTTTTATTATGCACAAAAACGGTAGTTACAATTTTTTCTTTGTTTAAGACAGGTAGTATTGTATTATAATCAAATTTAACAGACTTAGGAAGAGACTAAACCATTAGTTACAGAATTGCAAATATAATTGTTATGATCAGTGATTTTTATATTTTCAGCAATGTTATGAAAGAACACTGTGTTTAACACTAGATTATTTATCTGAATGCAAATCTGACCAGTCTGAATGATTTGAGAGTAAGTGGGTTTATATTTCTGTTTTTTTCCGCTTTTAAAAGCTTTTTAGGTTTGATCCTTAAATTTACCCGAAGACTCCTTACGAGATAAAATACACAAAGAAGCTTAGAGGAAGCCGGTGTGGTACATGTATAAATCGACAGTTTGGTTTGCCCAAGGTACTACAAGAATAAAAAGATGAATGATGGATGATAGTTGAATGGTGTAAATGATCTGATAGGATGAATGATGGGATGATGATGGGTGTTGATGATTATTTGCAGTACTCTGGATTAGAAACAATGATTATGCAGTGCAGCCTTGAACAAGGCCAGACTGTATGCCTGAGTAATGTCTGGAAGTGACTGTTCTAGTTCTTCGCTGTGCGTGGGCGGAATGAATGTCTATATCCATCAGCTCTGGAGAAGGCGATGCAATATCTGTGGCTCTGTGTTTGATGGATGTATTGTGGGAATTGGACCCTTACTAGATTATGTTTACTTTTATAAAATACACATGCTGATGCCACTTTACGGAGCCTTTCTAGCGTTGGTAAATTAATTTTGTTTAGTAATTTGGTAATGCTGCTTGTATAACTGTAGTCATTTAGTATAAATCTTATGGCACGATGCTGTACCATTTCAATCTGATTAATGTAATTCTTTTGCCAATGTTCCCAGAAAGATTATTACAATTCCTGATATAAACTGAAAAGCTGATTCATGTACTACTTGTGCAAGGGATCCCAGACAAATTATTCCTGATATAAACTGAAATACTATAAAAAGGAATGTCTTTAAATATTGCATTTATCGTTTTTCCGCCGGTTAAGAGAAGCGAATTAAGCGGAAAATAATTTCGTTTGATTGGGTTAGATGTTTTGAATGTACCAATCAAACGTTGTTTTGTTTTCTTGTTTAACGCACGAGTTGTATTGTGTATTGTTCGAATATGTATGGTCATTCAGCTTTGGGCATTCAACGCTAACAGACATTACGGGAAAACTATATGGTTTATATAAACAACAATATCTTATACAGGCATTTATGATAAGATTTCAGATTGAAATCACTTTATTTTATGTTAAAAGTTTGAAGTTGTATAACGTATGTTATTTTTTTTGGTAATGTATAGATTGGATATGGTAAAGAACACTCTATAAGCTTCGTCCAATTGCTCAGTAAAATGGAAATATGACTTTGTTGTTTACTTGAGGAAAGATGTGTGAGGTCAAAGAATTTACAGTGTGTCCAGGTTCCGCTTCACATCTCCGTTTCGAGATTCACATTTAT
Source organism: Corbicula japonica (assembly GCA_038501625.1). Lineage (NCBI taxonomy): Eukaryota > Metazoa > Mollusca > Bivalvia > Venerida > Cyrenidae > Corbicula > Corbicula japonica. The sequence goes on along the minus strand of JAZAYU010000102.1, from coordinate 1,546,588 downwards.
CGTCATGTTGTAGCAAAATACACAACTTAAACCAGTTTTTCCTTCTCAGTTTACAAATGTTAGTTGTTTTCTTTACTTTATCAGAATTTAATAATTTATAGGAAAATCTATGTATACGTACACCTAGTTTATGGAGTTTCCCAATAACGTGTATGTATACATGGTGAAGTTTCGATTTGACATTCGTTATTTAACTTGTTCCGACTTACGGAAAAAATATATTAAAATGTAAAAAGGTGGATTACTGACACATTGTAGCCTATTAGTTGGCTTGTTCGTCACATCCCTCGAAAAGAAAAGAAAAAAAAAGTTCGATTGATTTAATTCATAAATGCCCTTAAAATAAAAACTTATTGATTAAACCCCATTCTATAAATAGCGGTCACGTCATCAAGCTAACATAGATCTCTATCATAAGAACGCATAACATTTCTAATCAGGATTTTGTCTTCATACGCTGAGTTAACAATCCGCAATGTAGTAACGTCAATTAACCGTAGGCAAATGAATAATTATGGCATTTTTATCGATTTAGTTAAGAAACGTATCAGATATTCCGTAACATTGAGTTATATATCCCTTATTTTAAGTCTAATGTGACTTTTGAACACTGTCTTATATCTGTATGTAAGAGCGGATCTAGAGGCATTCTATAAATAGCGGTCACGTAATCAAACTAACTAGTCCCAATCTCAGTGTACTTTGAGCGAAAACTGCTACATGTACTAAGATTAGTCAGATTTGCGAGAAAAATGAAATATGCATATCTAGAACCGTCACACCCAGAAAACACAGTTCCCCCTCCCCCACCCCCACCTTACGCAGCAAAATGTAGAGAGGAAAAGAGAGCAGTGGTTTATAAGAACGTCACTTTCACATAAGACACCACTAACCACTTAACGAAAGAAAATAACCTTTTGGGTTGTCACCTTGGAATAGTCAGTGGCATATCGTTTTGGGGGTTTAAACCAGGTTCTATGAACAACAACCTCGCATTTGCCTCAACACGTTCTCATATGAACAAACATGTACATGTTGTCACATTAGCAAGTCGCCTGCAAATCGACTATGTATGTCCATTGCCGAAACTGTTTGCAATCCCCTTAAACAATCATCAGATTACCTCAAAATTTCATTAAAATTGTTAAAAATAAAGTTGCATTTCCATTATATAAATGACAATACACCAAGCACCGACTGCGATTATGTTTTACCATTTCAACAAAATATATAATTAGATTTGCCTGCAACACTGTGCTAAAAAGTTTTGCAACTGAGACAAATGTTGACTTAACGTGTGGATCGTTAATGTCTTCATCTTTGAACACAAAATTGAAAGTCCACAAAACTTTAGAGTGTTTTGCAATTAAAAAAAAAACATATTTCAACAAACGTTTATTCATAAAAAACATCTACAATTTAATTCAACAATATGGAGTTGTTTTTTATTTAAAATTAACAAGCTGGTTTATTAGAAGAGACATTAATGATTTTGATATATCAGTTCATTAACTGTAACAATTTCATCATAAAAATGGGAAACGTTTGAGCAGATATTAATAAAAGTATTTTTTTTAAAAATATACATTTTCAGAATACAAACATTCATTTTTTCAACTATGTAACAAACAGAACACACTTGAAATCAACAGATTCACCAAAAAAAAGTACGTCAGTGTCGTTAAGAAGCGCATAACTATATCCAATCAGCTACTTTTGATACAAATTTATCTTGCAATTAGCTATGATTAAAGTCCTTCTTCATACTGTTTCTACATAATTTTTTGTTCTTGGCGTGGCTACATCAAAAGCCGCAACAAACTATAGGACAATGCACTATGTGTTGTTGTCTTGTGAGGTGACGAGTACGCAAGTTTTAAATCGGGTTCCTGCGAAACAAAAGTGTCATCGTTCGCTTTTGTCGTCAATGTGGCTGCTTCAACTGTCATTCAAAAGGCCGTGATATTACAAATGCTTATCAGGACTATGTTAAGAACTGAGAATATAATATTTAGGAATGTAGTTTTAAGAATGTATCGATATTTCATGGCGTCCATCGGGATATGAACAAAATGTTTTTGTTTTGTTTTTTGTACAGTAAGCGTTAAGCACTTCGGTCATCACATTTTTAACACCTCAAACATTGTCCATACCTTAATAAATGCGATAAATTATCAACAATACCACGAAGTTTATATACATTTAACGAACTCTTAAGATTTTTTTATTCACGTTTGTTTTAGATTAATAACAAAATTATTGCATTTGCTTATTTTTGGATTATGTCTAACCTGAGTGTTAAGAAAGCATTTCTTTTAATCTGGTTCTAAATATCTGCTCCTGTTCAGCATCTCTCCCGGCGCTTGCAGATTCCATTACCATCATATAAAGTTCGTCACTTAATTTGCTGTAGGTTTGGTCTTCGTTAAGAATATTTTGAAAATCCTCTAGACTCATTTTAGGCGAATCGATCTCTTTGAAGCGTATGTTCTTTTGTAGTACACGTTTTTCGATTTTGTCACGTTTCTCGGATTTTCTTTTTTACTGTTATCAGTAAATTAACCCGTTACCGATGTCATGCAGTGATTGTTACGTATATCAGGGCTATCCGATCAACGTTTTTTGGCGTTGTCCCGGTTAGCTCAGTTGGTTACCTCGCAGGAATTGCATGGCTAGGCGCTGTCGCCGTGACGGTGCGGGTACGCTCCCAGCTAGAGACACAATCATTTGAAATTCACAGTAGCGCTATTTGTGCAGTGTGTCGGTCGTAAAAAGTCTCCCCGTACATTTAGTCAGTACTGTTATCAGTAAATTAACCCGTTACCGATGTCATGCAGTGATTGTTACGTATATCAGGGCTATCCGATCAACGTTTTTTGGCGTTGTCCCGGTTAGCTCAGTTGGTTACGTCGCAGGAATTGCATGGCTAGGCGCTGTCGCCGTGACGGTGCGGGTTCGCTACCAGCTAGAGACACAATCTTCTGAAGTGTCAAAGATAGATAGCGCTTTACGTATTTTATCGACTCGGTTCACCATTAGTTCTCGTTCGGCTATAAGTGTATCCAGTGTGTTTAGTATATTATGTCTTTCGTCGGCGCTTATCGCCCCTCTAACAGGTTTCTTTCAGGAATCATGTAACTAGCAAGTTTGTTTGAACACACACATTGTCTTAGAAACAAACGACAGTCGAGACGTCTTTCAAAAAGACACTCTGGGTTGAAATTCAACTGATCTTCTTTAATCCAGAAAACAATGTTTTTCATCATATAACACGAAAGTTCAGAGCAAATAGGCGCAAGTACCCTTTTGTCAATAACTTGAGAAGAACGTAAAGTTTTGTTTCTGCATCATTGAAAGAATTCATCACCATGACTTCTGCTCTAGTAAAACAAATTCTCCATTCCATTGTCGGGTTGAAACTAACTTTATTTGCAACAGGTACGATATGAGCCTCAAGATTTGCAATTGTTTCTATCAAACATGGGTTTGGCCATTTCATTTCCTGGACGCGGTTCACCCAACTCTGAATCAAAGATTTACACTCAGAGTGTAAGCCAAATACAAAGTCATACTTTATGTCAGCGTTTCCAAACGGGGAGGATGGTCCAGTTTTACTTTGTCTGTCGATTTGTGATCCGTTGATATCAAACATAATAATGTGTCCTTCAGGAAAGAAAGAAAACGAATTGGATATAAAATAGTCCTCGTTTTCTTTTAAAAGATATTTAACCACATTCTGCCAACATCTGGAACTTGCTACGTACTTTACAAGCTTCAATCTGGTGTAGCACGGAGTGCAATTCTTTACATCTATTTCAAATATTATTTCCCCTTCGATTATCTCTCTCCTCTATCCTGGTTCTACACATCGCACTCCCTTAACAACAAACAATCGTTCTACGTCACTTTCAAAATAGAGAGCTGTCCCATCGCTCTTTCAAACGCTTGTTATATTAAAAACTAAAAAACGTTTTTGGTTGTAAATATAATCCAGTTGTTGAGTGACTTGTCTGCGATAGTGCACCATGTTTTCCTTATATCCTAAATAATCAAGGTAGAGTTATACTTTTCTCGAAAACATTTCATATCCTCTTTCATTTTTCTGCATTTTCATTGATGTAGAAATTCCCATTTGAAATACGACTCCTTTTTATTTTCACAATGTTAACAGCTCATACTCAAACATTTATTTACTGATCCAGTATTGATTTTGTTTCCCTTTGATAGTTTATAAAATAGATATGATTATGCACAGTTTGTGTGACGTAATTTTACGCTTTGATAATTATTTATGTCTTGAATATGGATTTTTTGGCTTAGTTTATAATTGTCCAAAATAACAAAACATAGGGTTAGAGTTAGTTTTAGACAAAACATTAACTTGCAGAAAACTTGTTTAGACAAAACATTAACTTGCAGAAAACCTCTTGGTACAGCGGAATACTTAAAAATGATGGATATAGTGCAGTGAAACATTTAAAAAGTGAAATATGCCATCAGGAATGGCCACATCTAGCAGACACAGCCTCTCAACACAGCCAAAAAGAAGGGAGGAAAAGAGAGCATTGTATATCAAAAATCAGTTTCAAAATGGAGGTCACAAATTAACGAAAGTGAGAACCTAAGGGATTACCGCCTTGGAACGGTCAGTGGCAAAACAATTAGCCAATGTGGGTTTAAACCAGGTTCACTGGTGCACCAACCTCACACTTGCCCCCGCAGTTTCTCATATCAACAAACAAGTGCAAGTTGTCTTTGAGAAATGACCCCAACTCACCCATCTGCTTAACAATGTTGCATGCAAAAGCACACATACATATAAAACATAGAAGCTTATAGCACTGCAAAGCCAAATGGGCGAGTACTCGATGATCTTACCGAGACCAGAGCACCTGGAACCAAATTAGCAAGGACACGATGAAAGGGATAAAAGAAACAAATCGAACTTCTAGGTTCTTTATAGAAAAGATTTACCCATAAGCCTTCATAAACTCTCAATCAACTGCCACCATCGTGCAACTAAAGAGATAAGCATAGTGATCAACTGTATAATATTATGGGTAAATCACAAGGCCTGCGGAGCGCTGTAGAATATCATGTTGGTAACCTTTCTTTTTGAGTTTACAGATGGTTTTTACGAATAACCTGAGAAAATAATATTGCCTTTTATTTTCTTAAGTTTATTAATTAAATTCCCTTAAAATGGATGTAAAATACATTGTTGCAAGAGTGATTTTAAACTGCACCTGTATTTTTTACTTTAAACACTGTCGTCGTCTTTTCTTCACTAATATGAGCATGAAATATCAACGAGCGACACCTGATAGGTTAGAGAAATCAGATTCTGCGAAACGGTTAAAAACATATCTGATAGTCGATTGTGGTTACCCGCTGTTTCCGGCTCGCCCACGGGAAGTCGGATAAACGGTAGGAATTTACTATGAAAACAGCGAAGAAAACCAAGTTAAGCCGTTTGAGCGGAAGTTCGTGGTTCTCGTGTCCTCTATTGATTCTTTCATTGATGAAGGAAATCAGTGTGTGAATACCCCTTTTCAATCCTTTACTGTCATTGGATTATTAAATGACAGCTTATCAAAATCGTTGTTTCCAAAACATCTAGGCAAAGCGGAATTTCCTTTGCCTTAGTTACCTAGACGCTTAGACTGGTAGAAGCTCAGATTTCAGGACATAACGTATCATGATGATTACGGACCAGACATGTCTCTAGACTCTCACTTAGTCGTTATCAGTAAAAACGACTATTGTTAACCAAACTTATAGGCCTTTGATTGGCTGCTGTATGGCGTTAAAATTTCTGCCTGTATCTATTTAAACATTTATTTCCTAGACTTGCCCCTCATTATGAAATCATGATATTTATTGTTTAGTATTTATGTATTTCAAACAAAATGTACGGCAGTAAATCAGTGATCAAGTAAAGTAGCACCGAATTGCTATTATCAATCCTGTTGAAATAAACGGCATCTTATAATATGATAGCCATTGTATTTTTTAATAATACTCACTGGTATTAGGTTGTTAATCTTCAGTAGCATTACATGTACTTTACCTATAAACATGCGAAACACCGCCTATACTTAAATCTCAAGGAAAGATAGCTTAAATTCGATAAGGATTCTCTGGCGGCTATACCCGCCAGACAAAATTGGTTAACTACTGTGACTTTTCTACTGAAGAAGAGACATGCGAGGTGAAAACGTCAAACGTTTCTTTGAATATTCGTTCAGTCATGATTCGACCATAGTTTTAGTCAAGTTGTGTGCACAGTTAAACAACATCAGTCCGATAGCATTGTGTGATGTGATGGTTATCAATCGATATTGTCTATATGTCTTTATTAAAAAACTTTGTATCCGTGTAAGCAGTTCTATATAAACCATTTTATTTCAAAATGTTTCGGCCATTGCCAGTCTTCAGTTTAATGTCACAAAAGTCAACATTCTCTTTCACAAGACATAACACATTAGATTTTATTGTGAAACATTCGAGTTTAGTTTTCTTTATACCTTTCCGCCTGATCTGTCGGTGTTCACTTGTGTAAACTACAATAAAGTAATTTGGCCATATTTGTTTTCATTTTCCCTGCAAAAAATTAAATGCGTTAACATATAATCACATCCACTTCAATTCAATATGCTCAGCGAGCCGTCAACTAGCTTTTTTAAGCTATTATTGTCTTTACTTACATCGGATTTCTTTACCTGGTCACTGAGCGAGCGATCATTGAAGGGATGCTATCAGAAGAAAACAAGTTATGTTAGACTGACCATGTTTGACAGCAAACCCAATAATTTTAAGATAGCGTTTATGTCCAGCATGGCCGTTTTCCTTGCAAGCCTGGATACGGGTCCTCTTTCAATTTTCTATATTAGTGACGAGTCCATTTTTGAGCATTTCCAAACCTTGTTTGAAAACAATCTTCACTATATGCATGCATGTCTTGATAAAATTGTTGCTTTCATAGCTTGTTTTCATTTTAACCAAACGATTTTACCAAGTAAGGCCTAACACATATATTGTGCTGTTAGGGTAACCTGCTCTACAGGAAAAGGTAGGCAGGATTTTTTTATCGTAACCATTACTATAAGCCAGTCAATGCAAGCTCAAATTTTAATAATTGTGATTAGGGATTCCTGCTAGTGTATAACAATTATTATGAACAACCTAATTGAGAATACAGGAACAACACTTATAAACGTGACCATAACTTTAAGACAGTGTTGGGGCGGAACAAAGATTTTCAGAGTAGGGTTTCTTTGGGGGCTGTCTTACGGTAGTTACATGATATGTCCATCTTTCTTGTCAAATCACAATGAAAATGAATTATTCCTGCTCAAACAGAGGGTTCGAGCAACACCATTGAACCCTCGCTGGATCTGCCCCGTAACCTTTAAACTGGATTAAACTGATGCGAAGCTACTCCCATTTACATGTACATAGTATGAATCCTATTCAAACATGATATGCATGTAATTTAAATATGTATTTTCAAATTGCTTAGTTCATTACAATAGTCATAATAATTACTCGCAAACAAAAATGGATCAACGCAAAAAGAGAACAAACATATTTTTTATCAAGTCACCATTCATTCAAAATATAATCATCATTAAACACTAATGTATGTTGATTAAATGAGGACAACAGAATCTAATAAAATGTATAGAGTTCAATCCCACAAAGAAGAGCTAAAAGGGGTAAAGGAAACAACTTTTCTGTCACAGAGGGAAGCACCTAACTGGATGCTGAGGAACAAAATGTATATCAGATAATGATCTATCAGACCAAAATACACCCTGTTGTGGAGGAGTTATATGTAAAAGGATATTATTCTTCAATTTCATTTAATAACATTCAGACCTCTAATTATTATACACATGACGACATTAGAATTATAAATACATCTACGAATTTCAGAGACAAAATAGACCAAATTTCATACAATTAGTTACATAACTTAGTAACTGATGCATCGAATGCTGATAATCCAAACTTTTCACCATGGTCGCCAAACAGTATCATTTGAGAATTTGTTTGAAGTTTCAATTTCCAAAAAACTTCGTATATGTGAATGTTTCGTAGTTTGCCCGGTGAAACATGTTTTTGGTACACAGCGTTTTCCAAGTTATATGTTCTCACCCGAAGAATGTTCGATTGTACTTGAAAAATTGGCTGCAATGTAGAAAATGCCTTCATTTGGAACTCAGTGATTTTGCATCTTAACACTATTTGCCATATGAATCATTAGTAGACATACCAATGCCCTTATCCTCAACAATGTCCAATGTTTTGCAGTCTCTCTTCTCCAATGCCGACCGATAAACATTATTTTCGTTTGAACTGATTGCAGTTTTGTTGAACACGTCTCGTCCATACCATATGGATACATCATGCATATTGGCTGTTTTCTTACACAGGACTCGTTCAATTGTAGGCTACGAGCGTTGCTTGATGATACTTCTTCTTGGTTTGGATATGTAAGCCTTTCAGAATTGTCATAGTCTGTCCCAACAGTGTTATTTAAACATACGGGACTATAAGTAGTTTCATCATCGGTTCTGTATCCTTTAAAATGTCCAGTACTCGAAGGTTTGGTTTTCTTCGTTGGTAGTTGGCAAAAATGTTGAAAAACATTGTTATTTAATCTTACGCGTTGGGTATCAGCTCTGTATTCTTGTAAATGTCCAAGGAGGTTTGATTTCATTCGTAGATGGGTAGTTTGCCATGTGTTCTAAAACATTGCTACTTAAACTTTTATCATCGCCTATTTTTCTTTGTTAATGTTTAGTACTCGAAGGTTCGGTCTTTTTCGTTGATGGATAGTTTGCCATGCGTTCAAGAACATTGTTACTTAAACTTAAGCGTTGATCATCGCCTCTGTATTCTTGTAAATGGTCAGTACTCGAAGGCTCGGTCTCTTTCATTAATGAATAGTTTGCAATATATTCTAGCAGCTTTTGCTTCACGATATCGTTATGATCTCCATTGCTTGTTTCACCAGATAGGTAGCCGACAAAGTATGAGGTACATTCGTTGAAGCTATTCGCGTAGCTAGCATCACGAATATGTGTCTCTTGTACTCTCAGATTTTGAAGGTGTTGTATACCGGTATACCGTATCGTCATTTCTAAGATATATGCCTTTTCAAGCTTTGACATCGAGATACTCTGCAGTGAAACAGTAATATAGATTGTTTTGTTACCTGGACTTTTATACTTTTTGTTTTTTTAGGTAGCTGAATTCTATGAAAAGTGTGTTGCACGTCGCGATTTTGTGTTCATTAGCCATTACTTAAGCACTTTAAATAGGGAAGTATTGAGGTAAAGGACCACTTCAAGGCAGAATATTTGCATATTGTTTTATTATTATAAAATTAACAAGTAAAATATCAATTGTTACTGGAAAACAAAACTGGAAACCGCTGTTTTATTTTAAAGAAAACGATAAACATTTGACTTCATACAAAAACTCCATCTTGATAGATCGACCCTTAACTAAAATGCTGCATGACTGTTATCCATTAAAGAGATAAAAGTGGGTTAATGTGTTTGATTTTTGTGTCGCCTGCGATAGCAGGAAGACACATAGGGATCCTATTGTCCGGCGACGTCGTCGTCGTCGTCATCGTCGTTGTCGTCGTCGGCAGTGCCGTCGTCCGGTAGTCCCCCAACTTTAATATGAAACTTAATGTTGCCAATAACTTTGAAAGTACTTGTCCTATTAACTTAATACTTGGAATATATCATCTGCATGAACAACGCCATCTGTGACAACAAGAATGATAACTCCTGTTTCAGTGTTTTTTGAGTTATGCCCCTTTCAAATGACTTTCATATGGAACTTTAATATGAAACTTAATGTTGCCTATAACTTTGAAAGTACTTGTCCTATTCACTTCATACTTGAAATATATCATCAGCATGAACAACGCCATTTGTGACAACAAGTATGATAACTCCAGTTTAAATATTTTTTGATTTATGCCCCTTTCAAATAAAACTTAAATATGAAACTTAATGTTGCCTATAACTTTGAAAGTACTTGTCCTTTTCACTTAAAACTTGGAACATATCATCTGCATGAACAACAACATCAGTTACAACAACAATTATAACTCCTGTTTGACTATTTTATGAGTTATGTTCCTTACACATGCAACTTAAACATGAAACTTAATGTTGCCTATAACTTTGAAAGTACTTGTCCTTTTCACTTCATACATTGACTATTTCATCAGCATGAACAACGCCATCTGGGACGGCAAGAATGATAACTCCAGCTTCAATATTTTTACAGTTATGTCCCTTTCAAATAAAACTTTTAATAGGAAATTTAATGTTGTCTATAACTTTGAAAGTACTTGTACTTTTCACTTAAAACTTGGAATATATCCTCTTCAGGAACAACAACATTGGTTACAATAAGGGCCATAACTTCTTTATGAATATTTTAGTTATGCCCCTTTCAAATGCAACTTAAACACAGAACTTAATATTGACATTAACTATTGAAGTACTTGTCCTGTTCACTTAATATTCGGAATATATCATCTTCATGAACATCGTCATCACTTACAACAAGAATGATAACTCTGTTCGACTTCTTATGACTTGTGTCCCTTTCACATGAAACTTTAACATGAAACTTAATTTTGCCTATATTTTTTAAAGTACTTGTGTTATTTACATTATAGTGTGGCGGCCGTAAAAAGACACCCGTACATTTAGTCAGTTCTGTTATCAGTAAATTAACCCGTTACCGATGTCATGCAGTGATTGTTACGTATATCAGGGCTATCCGATCAACGTTTTTTGGCGTTGTCCCGGTTAGCTCAGTTGGTTACGTCGCAGGAATTGCATGGCTAGGCGCTGTCGCCGTGACGGTGCGGGTTCGCTCCCAGCTAGAGACACTATCATTTGAAATACTTCATCTTTATGAACAACAACATCGGATACAACAACATTACTCCTCTTTAACTATTTTAGAGTTATATGCCTTTCAAATGCAACCTAATGTTGCATATAACTTTGAAAGTATTTGTCCTATTCACTTAATACATGGAATATGTCATCTGCATGAACGACACTGATCACAAAAAGAATGAAAACTCCTGTTTGAATATTTTATGAGTTATGCCCCTTTCAAGTGCAACTTTAACATGAAACATAATGTTGCCTGTAAAATTGAAAGTACTTGTTCAGTTCGCATAATGCTTTGAATATTCATCTGCATGCACATACCAATTGGTGAAGGATGATAACTCGGGTTTCACCATTATTTTAGTTATTCCCCTTTCAAATGCAATTTCGGTGACTGATGTGTTCTGTGGTGTAGTATTGAAATCAACTTGAATAAAAACATTTTATTATATATGATTAAACATAGGCCCACATTTCAACTTTTGCCAGCAGTCGACACATGTGTTCCGCGGAACACAACATTCTAGTTAATAAAAAAATAGTACAGTTTCACAATATTGTTTTGTCCGCCACTGAATACAGCGTAAAAACAAAGTTTTTATTTGCATTATGCTGAACCTGTGTTAGTTTACGCTTAATATATTGTAGCTTTTTATATCGTCTTTCATTTTAAGGTTAACAATATTTGAAATCACCTCTTTGTTTACAGACTGTAAGACCATAGACTTCAGCTGGAAAAGGGCATCGCTCTTCGTTTGTTCCCTTTAGTGGTTTATCAACCTATATCATAATAAAGAGAAATAACTTGTACACATACTTATTTCACCATTATAAAGGTAGTCTTCCTTTGCATGTATTGGAAATTGTATTACCGATATGGATCGATGGGTTGAAGCGAATGGGTTACCCAGTAGATTGGTTTGATTACTTTTATTGCAATATTTTTAAATAAGAACGTTGTAAAATCTGTTCCTAGTAAGCGCAAAAAAGAAAAAAAACATATTTGTTCCACTTTTATCGTAGGATAACAAATATACGAAAGTAGAAAAATTTGTTTTATTCGCAATTTATTTTAGAAAATAATATCAACTCACCTTTTCAACATCTGTCTTCCTTGTTGAACTCTAGCCTGGTACCAGCTAGATGGTTTATTAAAGAAAACACTGAAATACTTATTATCTCCTTATTTTATTCATTTCATTTTCCTTTTTTCACTGAAATGCTGAACCATCTACCTATGTTCTGGGAGATAAGGGAAGTAAAATGCATAGTAGTATGGTACCCGCAGGAGTTGCTTTTCTTGGGGGTATTGATGATTATTGTATAAGTGACATGAGACTTTATAACAGAACATAGGGACGGGAGCCAGTCTAGTTGAACTCATACATGCAAAATTAAATTTATTGTTTTAAAAGAAAATTCGACATTTTCCTTGTCTTTACTCGCGTATGTATACTAAAATTATAAACAAAGATAATACGCGTATACCTGTTTCATCTACATTGTTTACGGCACAGTGGTGTTGTCGCGCGACTTCAGGTCAACGCATGGCGGCATCTGTAACATATGTTATTAAAATTTGTTGAGGTAAAACTTAGGACTTGTGTCGTTGTAATTTTATTGGGAAGCAACACTTCCTTCAGGTATTATACTCTTCAATTATTGCATGGGAGAACGAGGGAACGATCTGCAAACGAGCTGATGCAAAGAAATATAATAAATTTATTTAAATATCCTTTTTTGTAAATTACCTCCTTTTCAATAAAAAATCAGCTCTATATTTCCCGCAACAAATTTATTTTATTTTATATTTCTTTTATCGTTTATACTGAACCGAACACTTCCAAGATAAACATATTATTTATCACATTCATCTAGATATTTGTATTCGCTTTATTTATATAATGTAAGAAGTTCCCCTTGTTATTTGGTTAAGATTTCATTTTGGCTCAGTAGATATGCAAGTATATATACAAGGAAGATGGGAAACTTACGAACACATTGTCATACATAAAAAAGACAAAATGATTTTTTACCAAATGATTAATAAACTGACTTGGCTCGGTGAACTCGATCTATGTAATAGAGCTCGGGGTGATGAAAATCATTATGATTCATATGTTAAAAATAAGACGAGTTGCTCATTTTATCTAGAGATGTTCCTCCGCGTTTTTCCCCAGTTGTTACATTAGTAACGATAAAAGGGTTACTATTACGAATGCTTCCATTTGTTTTTTACCTTCATACGGTGGTGCACCATCTCCTCACTCTATCCCAAATAATTGAGACATTGCAATAATTTATTTTAAGCCAGTTCATCTATTTTTTCTTAATAGTTGTCACATGTTTCTCCTTACATTTTGATGATGCATTTTTTTTCATCAAAACGCTGTAAATGGTTCGATTGCGATCTTGCCATCATTAGTATTTCAAACAGTTTTGCAAATTCCTAATGATACAGGTAATCAAATTATGACTTGCGAAACCCCAGTGGCAATTTGATTTTCCACTGACCGTTCCCTCGGGTTCTAATTTTTGTTAATTATTAGTGATGTCTCTTTTGAAACTGATCATTTTATTAACCATGCTCTCTCCCCCTCTTCTTCTTGACTGTGGGGAGGCTGATTTTTTCTGAATGTGGCGATTCCTGATATGCATATTTCACCTTTTTGTGGATATAGCGCATCCCCAATTTGAGCGCAACTCAATATTAACACCAATAGATAATACAATTTCGATCCATCCACAACGATAGTGTGCGAATTGTGGTGAATAGGAAACCTTCACTGCAGTATTTTCAGATTAATAACATACCATGTTCATCTGCTTAAATGATTTCTAAACATAATAGAATTTTAGAGTATAATAACAAAGAAGTGACTGTCGTTTCGTGTCATGTACCTAACACGTGGGTAACTTTGTTTTATGATTCTTAGTTTAGTTTCATGATATAAAAGTGCTTATAATAATAGTTCTCTAGTACATTGTTTATTTCATAAAACATTGAATCTTTGGAACATGATTCAATGTTATAATTAGTTTAATAGAATATTGCGAAAAATAAGCAAATTGGTTTGGCTACAAGTTTTCACAAATTCCCAGAAAGCCTTTTCCTTTTATATCAATATTAATATGACACAATTATGGTTAAAAATATGGTACAACAGTATCATTATTCTTACATATTTTATGTATTGCCTAAACAGAAAGGGTTTATTTTTTAAGTCAAAAGAATAATTTAACAACTTCGGACATAACAAAAAATTTAGATTAATAAAAAACGGATTTGATGCGACATCATACGCCAAAACGACGACCTCGCATAGCGTCTTTCACGAGTCTCGAAACTCTATTACAGATGTTTCATCGTCAGATCAGAAGACAATAATTTCTGAAAAAAAAGAAATACAATTTTCATTAACACAATAATATATTTGTTGTTTGTTTTGTTGTTGTTGTTGTTGTTGTGTTGTTGGTTTTTTTCAGAAAAAAAGTTAAACATGACACATATATTATTAGGTATTACAACGGTCGATTCAATTTATTTTTAGCGGAGCTTAATATTTACTTAATGCAGTCAGACTTTAATAGAAAAAAGGCTGCATAGTGACAAATAACAAAACGAAAACAAACCGTATGCTTGATATAGGCGTAATTCAATATGCTGGATATATCATATACGCATGCAGTGTTTTCTTGAAATAGGTATTAATTACAGCGTTAAGATGTCAGAAAAGACAAATGATCAGTATCAAGAACATTGTGAAGAAAGGATTTCAAAACAATTATCACACTGTCTCGATTATATGGGATATAGTAAAGAGAATGTGCAGAATCGGGTAAAAGTAAATAAACAATTAGACGACATTCATAATGGTAAACCGTTTCTCGTTAAAAGTATAACAACTGAAGGAAAATGCGAAGGAACAACTCTCTATTACGAAAGTGATAAAGACAGACTATATGTCGTTAGAGACGTCAAATGTGTTGAACCTGGACAGGAATGCTCAAGTCAAATTGTATTCGAACTTAATGAAAATAACTGCTCACCGGGTTACGCCAGACTTAAACTCATAAAACTTGAAAAATAATGCAAAATGTGCAGCATCTATCAGAGACAACTTGTTCTCAGGAAACGGGGACTTGTATATTTCTAATTCTTTCGATATGTTGTCTGATAAATAAGTTAGTTTGTGGTTGGATATAAATGGAACACGTATACAAAAAAGGGTCCACCAGCACCACATTCTAACGCTGATATCAAGTAAGACATCGTGATTTCATTTAGATCTGATTGTAAAACTTTGATTTAGTCTTGGGCAAATCGGGTCCAGAATTACGCTTGGCCAACTCGTCGCTTGAGAGAACAAATTGTAAAATTTGAGGCTTATGTGGTTCCTGTTGCAAATAAAATTAGTACATATCAGTCAACAGAATGGCGAATATGTTTCTCTAATTTTAAAAGTAGAAATTACTTTGATTAATTCTTTGAATGACTTGGAAACAAAACTTTATATTCTTCTTAAATTGATTGCAAAATCTGTTCTTGTCCCCGTTTGCTCATCCTATATTATGAAAAATGTTCTATTTTGGATGAAAGAGAAAACGGACGAAACCCTATTTACACATACCTTACTCCTTGACAGGCTGTAAGATGCTCTGATGTATTTAAAAGATAGTGTTAGCTCTGATAAACTGCCAGGTTATATAATTCCTGAACGAAATCTGTTCGAGGCACGAATACAAAATGATGAAAGACATGTACTTCTTAATGTATTAGACAACATGATCAACGAACGAGCAAACATGCTGCATAGAGAGAGTGAGATTGACAGAGCAATGTGTCGATTTGGAACTTCAAAAGAAACATTAAAAGACGAATCGGACAAACGTGACCAAAACGAGAGAATTTTACTTCAAAAAATATATACTTTTTAAGCAAACTGAATCTCCTGACCTTACGATAGAACAGTTTCAACATTATTTAAGTCAGAATCTGAAGTACTGTCAACTAAGTGAGGAGCTTTACTACCTTGTAACAAATGTCAACGCAGATGAAAGAAGAAAAGATCCGAATTCTGAACGAAATTTTAGAAGTAAATAAAAACAAATTTTGTCTTGAACTGCTAACAATAGTGTTTAAGTTTCTTCGGATTTTAATTTAATCCTGTAATACATGTACGTAAGGAAAGCAAACTAATCTATAATAAATAAAAACTAGGATAACACAATCTTCAGATTTGAAATACTAGAAGGCATCAGGATCTACAGTGGTTTATATATAAAACAATAATTCACTTATGGACGAGATTGTGAGGAAGTCGGCAAAGTCTTTTCCGCCTAATTGATAATCAAGTTAAACGGAATTAGGATGAGACTAAATCTTTGACTTAATAATTGCAAATATTAATGGCAATAATTTGTGATTTCTTAATTTTCAGCAATGTTTTAGAATGAATACTGCGTTTAACCTAGATTATTATTCCTGATATAAAATGAAAAACTATAAAATTATGTCGTTTAAATATTTTATTTTTACTAATCAGGCGGCGTTTAGAGATTGACAGTTATCGTCATGGTGCAACACAATACACAAACAGTGTAACAAGTATGATTGTTTGAAAATAGATACATTCTTCAATCATGTGAATGCCTCTTCAGTTTACAAATGTCAGTGGTTTTCTTTACTTTATCTATTACTAAAATCTATTTATAGGTACACATATTTTATGGGGTTTTCCGATTACGTGTATGCAAACATGTACATGGCGGAGTTTAGTTTCGATATGACATTCGTAATTTAACTCGTTTCTATTTACAAGAAAAGGATATTGAAATTTAATTGGATTTCTGATACATTGTAGCATATTTGTTACCTTGTTCATCACAACGACGTGGCATCAAAAAGCAAAATGTATTGTTTAAAAGTACGCTTGATTTAATTCATCAATGCCTGTAAAATAAAAAAGCCTTAGCCTACCAATTTGTCAGATTAGCGAAAAGAAAGTGAAATATGTAAGTCAATGATATGGCCAGTTTTCTGTCGATCAAAGGCACACAGACTGTATCTGACAAACTATTTGTGAATTTAGTTGATGTTTCAAGTTTCAAGTTTATTTCCATTTACATTTCTCTGTATGTACATGTACAAACATAAACAAGAGAACATATAAACATTGTACAATTCTGTTACTTTAAAGCATGCAAGCAAAGTTGAACGGCTGATGTTTGATTTATTGAAACATGAAGAAGACATAAACCGGCAAAAAGCATCAATATAAATAATCATGTCTCTAGTAGACGTATTTTTTTTCAGGACGTGTAGAAATAATTACGTTGTTTAAGCACCAGCGAATCTGATGAATATGTTACATTAACGCGAATGCTCAAAGAGGTACCATAGAACTTTCCACAGTCGATACTTATTTGTACATTGAGCCTGTTAAAGACTTTAAAGCATATCAAAAACATAAAATACTGCATCGTAATTAGAGCTCCAACTAGGATATCAAAAGGACAGGGAAATAGATAGATCTGAAAAACATGGCAGTTTTTTGTGCAACAAGCTCAAAACGAGGCACTTTTATGCAAATCTTTGAGAAAGAGCATAATACATGCATATAAATGTCCCTCTAAATGAGTAATTGCAAATAAAAGATAAAATGTAATGTTCATAACTAATGAAGAGATGGTAGGTTTAAACTCTCGCATCTCAGGTTATTTCAATAGTGCGCTCGTGAAATGCAAAAGTGTGTAATTATGGATTGAAATTATTTTTCAACAAACTTGACTAACTAAGTACTTGTAACTGAGGTAACGTGTCGCCATTTATCCTATAAATTGATATCAGACAAGTTCAATAAACAAAATCATTATTGATGCTTCCACGCTGAATGTGTAATCATAACCTCAGGTGGCCATCCTAGTCGTTTATCTCTCTCGTCCGCAGCTTATTGATCGTATTGATGACTGTCTTTTAGCGTAGCGCCGCCCAATTGACTACACTTATGATATTAGATGAAAATATTGCCCATGCTGATCTCCTATGTTTACTTTAAACAATGGCCATGTCACATTCGCTAAACCTCCGGTATCTTCTGATAACATTCACCAAATTTGCACTGGAAATCGCAAACAAATGGCAAAATCGCAGATCTCTTTTTTTTACTGTAAACAATGATCACCTCACTTCGCTAAACTTCCGTTAGTTTCTGAGAACATTCGCAACATTTGCACTGGAAAGCGCAAAAAGCAAAATCTCTCTTTAAAAGACAATATTTTGACAATTAAGCAAGTTCTGAGCATTCGTTTCCTCCTAAATGCTTGTTTAAAACATCTCCTCGTTTGCTATAAGCCTCTACTGTTTCACGACCGTATGTTTGGTGATTTATACCACCAGAAAGAAATTTTAACACATGGCCGGGTAGAAGTTTTCATCAATTTTCAAAGTCAATGCATGGACATGAGTTTTTTTTTAAACCCGCATAATGTCATCTAACATGGCATACACTGAAATAGACATCATTAAAACTAACAAACAAAAACAGGAAATGTGCGAGAACCACCAATATTACATGTTTAAGTTCAGCATTCAAACGAAATTGTTGAAGATCAGAATAGTAAATTTAATAACTTTAGTCCGTGTCAGGCTGCTCATCTCCCAAACCCTAGGACAGTGACGAAATTTTGTTGTTGAACTCTAGATTTTGGATTACATTTTTGGTTGAAAGTGTATGCTAATGACCGACTAGCTTTTTGTAAACTTTTGTTTACAGACAGCCTTTCCCGCAAAAGTCGGAGCGTGCTCGATTGGAAATTCCGACTTTTAGAACAGGGAGAACTCCAATCGAGTGCGTCGGAACTGTGTTCTGGCAGCGTTTTACCCATTCCATCGAAATAGGTGGTGTGAATGGAATCGGTCAGTGTTTTATACTGCACCAAACTGAAATAGTTTTAGATACTGTTTTTTTTTGCCAGAAAATAAGATAATGGTTACATTTCAGTACTATGCCAAGAATTTCTCCAACATAAATACCAGAAATAGTGTTATTTTTTTCAGTAAAATATAAATATTGCTTTTTGTTGACTGATCTAAAAACTAAGAAAACGTAGTTGAACTATGAAGTATGGCTTATTAAGGCCATTAGGAGTTCTTTAGACTTCAAAAGATATAATAAACATGCAATTATGTAACACTTTTTATAAAAACCTATCATGATTCTGTTCCGACAGCCAATCTCACTCGTTTGGCAGATTCTTAGACTCTTTCTCCGTCGTTATCAGAAAATAAACGACTGTTGTAAACCAAAAACTAGAGGCCTCTGATTGGCTGCTGGATTACGTCAAGCCTTTCTCTGTATCTATTTTAAAAAATTTTCTCCAGCTTCTTATCAACTAAGCCTATTGCTCATTACAATAATTCAACATAACACTTGATTAAAGAGTAAATATAAACCATTTGTAAAAAAAGAAAAGAAGAGGTACAGCTTATACTGTATTAAACCAGCATCTAGAAGGTGTAAACGTCGCCCTGAACGACAGGATATGGCAAACAGTGTGCAGTATTTGTGCAACTAGAATGGTTAACATTTAAACCCCCGACGCACTACGCCAGCAGTGGTTACAAGCGTCGTAACAATACAGATACAGATCTCGTCATAATATGCATTCCAAACATATGAATGGCAATAAATCAGTGACCGACATTTAAGTGGCATCAAATTGCTATCAGCAACTCTGCTGGGATAATGGTAAACATACATCTTGTAATATGACTCCGAGTTCGTTGTATTTTTAAATCTAACACCAACTGGTGTTGTTAATCTCCAGCAGCAGTATGTACTTCACTTGCAAGCTTGGGGAATACCGCCTATTTTAAACCTCGAGGAAAGATAACTGAAGCTCACTAAGGATTCTCTGGCGACTATAATCGCCAGACAAAATTGGTTTACTACTGTCGCTGTCTGCTGAAAGAACAGACATGCGCAGTGAAACAGTCAAGCAGATTCTATGGAAGAGTCGGAATTTGATTCTGGCACAGTTCCGACAGCCCAATCAAGCACGCCCGGATATTCATTAGTCTCTAAGAAAAACATAAACGATGTCTTGCTTTTGACCAACAAAATCAATATAACGGATTGAATCTATTTCATATATGGGATCATCCTGAACAGTTGTTTGAATCAAATAAAGTAACAGTTCAATTTATACACAAATAATATTTTGCTATGAAGGTTTTCATCACGTGACTTTCTAAAAAAAGACGCATAACATTTTTTCTACACAATGTAGAAAATACAACACACGTATGTTTATATAATTTAACATGTCGTTATATATCGGCTCAATTTCTGATTTGATGTTACTACAACGTCCAGATATTGTTTCATCAACATTTAGAAGACTTTTCTAGCAAATAGAGGGAACGGAATAGCATTCCCAAGCTCTAGACGAGCGGCTTTGTCTAAAGTGACCGCGTCCGGTGTCGCTGTTAACCGGTGTTACCCTTCAAAGTTCAAGTTTGGTCCATTATAATATGTCGGTCATCAGGATGACCGACAATTACCGAAACTATTTGCAATCCCTTTGAACAATCATCTGATTATATTAAATTTAATTAAAATTGTTGACTAGGTTAAAAGTAAGTTGCATTTCCATTATATAAATGACAATACAAAATGTACCTACTGCGATTATTTTTACCATTTAAATAAAATATATTTTTTAAATTAGATTTGCCTTCAAAACTGTGCTAAAAATTTTTGCAACTGAGACAAATGTTTACATAACGTGTGGTCTGAAAAAAAAACAATTGAACGTCTACACACCTTAAGAGTTTGTTGCTATTTTTAAATGCAAAACCATTTTTTTAAAAACATGATTGTGCGAGTATTTATACACAACATCTACAATTCTAATGTTTTGGTGTTGTTTTTGATTTAAAATGTCCAAGCTGGAATAATATCATTGGAGACATTTATGATTTTGATATTATTAGCTCAACAAGGGCTTACCACACTCATCCTAAGCACGTTCATCAATAAAAAGAAAATTTTCGAAATCTCAATAACGGCAAAATGCCGTTCAGTGAAACTTTGCACAAATGAGTTTAACTAATATATCTATTATATGCCGTTATTGCGTTTTTGATAATTTACTTTTTATCGATGAACGTAATGGTTATGAGTGTGGAAAGCCCTTACATGTAACAATTTCATCATAAAATAAGTCAAAAGTTTGAGCAGATATTAATAAAAAGAATTTTATTTCAAAAACAAATTATATATTTTCAGAACAAAAACATTCATTTTTTCAACTGTGTAACAAACAGAACACACAACGGATTCACCAAAAAGTACTTCAGTGACGTTGAGAAGCGCATAATTATATCCAATCGGTTGGTTTTGATACATTTTTTTACATTTATCTTGCACTTAGCTATGAGTAAAGTCCTTCTTCAGACTGTTTCCATATTAATTTTGGTCCTTGGCGTGGCTACATCAAACGCCGCACACAAACTATAGGACAATACACAATGTGTTGTTGTCTTGTGAAGTGGAGTACGCACTTTTTAAAACGGTGCGAAAAATAAACTTGCCGTCATTCGCTTTGTCATCAAATTTGCTATTTCAACTGCCATTTAAAAAGGCCGTGATATTACAAATACTTATCAAGACTATGGTAAGAACTGAGAATATAATATTTAGGAGTGTAGTTTTAAGAATGTATCGATATTTTATCTCGTCCATAGGGATATGAACAAAATGATTTTGTTTTGTTATTTTTACAGCAAGCGTGAAGCCCTTCGGTCGTCACATTTTTAACAACTCAAAAATTGTCCATACCCAAATAAATGCGATAAATTTTTGATTCAATTCTTCAATATTCGCCTTTTCTTTAGGTTAGTACCCTTTCTAATCGTCTTAAAAATTCGTTCAAAGTCTGGGTCTTTACTTCGTTCGACTTCCCTATCGTTTGTTACAAGTGCGTAGAGTTCATAACCAAGCTGATTTTTTATTTCTAGCGTACACATTTCAATACGAACTTTGTCTATACGGTTAAGCATCAGGACTCGGTTTAATATTATAACATCAAGTGTGTCAAGTAGGTCAGTTCTTTCATTTTCAGATAATCTTCCATCAAATAAGTTTCTCTCCGAAATCATATAGTTTAAAAGTTTGTTTGAGTGTAGGCACTGTTTCCAAAAAAGGACATCGTAAAGTCTTCTAAAGGACAGTGTTTTTCAGCTCGACCATCAATCCCGTTTTACTGCACCCAACAGAAAACAGTCTCCATGATATTGGATAAAAATTCCGAACAATTCAACGAAGGGTATTTACATTTAACGAACTTTTAAGATTTTTTATTCATGTTTGTTTTAGATTAATAACAAAATAATTACGTTTGCTTTTTTTGGATTATGTCTGCCTAAAGTGTCAAGAAAGCATTTCTTTTAATCTGGTTCTCAATATCTGCTCCTGTTCAGCATCTCTCTCGGCGCTTGCAGATTCCATAACCATCATGTAAAGTTCGTCACTTAATTTGCAGTAAGTTTGGTCTTGATTTAGAATGTTTTGAAACTCCTCTGGAATATTTGCAGGAGAATCAATCTCTTTGAAGCGTATGTTCTTTTGAAGTACATGTTTTTTAATTTCGTCACGTATCTCAGATTCTCTTTTTAACATGTCTTCTGAAATGTCAAAGTGACATAGAGCTTTACGTATTTTATCGACTCGGTTCACCATGTGTTCTCGTTCGGCTATCAGTTCATCCAACTTGTCCAGTAGATCATGTCTTTCGTCGGCGCTTATTCGCCCCTCCAATAGATTTCTATCAGGAATCATGTAACTAGCAAGTTTGTTTGAACACACACATTGTCTTAAAAACAGCAGACCGTCTATAAGACTATCAAGAAGACACTCTGGTGTAAAATGGGTCTGATTTTCTTTCATCCAGAAAACAATGTTCTTAATTATATAAGAGGAAAGTTCTGAGCAAATAGGCGCAAGGACCTGTTTTGTCATTAACTTGAGAAGAACGTACAATTTGGTTTCTGCATCATTGAAAGAATGCATCAACATGATTTCTGCTCTAGTAAAACAAATTCTCCATTCCGTTTTCGGGTTGATACTTACTTTATTTGCCACAGGTACGACATGAGCCTCAAGTTTTGAAACTTTTTCTATTAAACAGGGGGTTGGCCATTTCTTATTCTGGACGCTGTTCACCCAACTCTGAATCAAAGAGTGTAGGCCAAATACAAAGTCATACTTTATTTCTGCGTTTCCAAACGGGGAGGATGGTCCAGTTTTACTTCGTCTGTCAATTCGTGATCCGTTGATATCAAACAAAATAATCTGTCCTTCAGGATATAAAGAAAACGAATTCGATAAATAGTAGTCGTCATTTTCTTTCACAAGATATTTCTCCACAGTTCGCCAACAACGCGAACTTGGTGCATGTTTTATGAGTTTCAGTCTTGAGTAGCCCGGAGAGCAGTTCTTGGCATTTATTTCGAAAATGATTTCCCTTTCTCTTGTTTCTCCTGGTTCAGCACATAGCACGTCCTTGACAACATACAATCGGTCTATGTCACTTTCAAAATAGATAGCTGTACCCTCGATCTTTCCGCCGCTTGTTATGCTAGTAACTGAGTAATTCTTTTTGTTTAAATTGTCCAATTTTTTATTAACTTGTCTGCGATATTGCACCATGTTTTCATTATATCCCAAGTAATCGAGGCAGTGTGATACTTTTTTCGAAAACAGTTCATCTCTTCCATTTTTCTGCATTTTCCTAGATGTAGAAATTTCTATTTGAAATATGACTCCTTTATATTTTCACATAATAATATTAACTTATTTATAAAACATTTATTTCCTGATAAAGTATTGATGTTGTTTCACATCCGCTGTGTTTGAAAATAGATATGATTAAGCTCAATTTATCCGACATAATTTTTCGCTTTGATAATATATATCTATGCCTTGAATTGGGATTTTGGGGATTTATTTCATTATTTTCAAAATTCGCCACCAGTATGAATCAGAGCTTGTTATCGACCTGTACCTTACCATTTGTCAATAAATTTGGCCAGTTTTTCATATTATAAGTTATTTTGTATTTCTTGAAACAATGGTATAGCTACAGTGTAAGAACCAGCTAATTTCTCAAAATCATTTAATGTCTCAAAGGAGTATAAATTCTTTATGGAATTTTAAACTGCAAGTAATGAGGAAGAAGTTTTGGAGTGCAGTGCATAGGATTGTGTTTTTGTTTGTTTTTGTCTATGAAATGTGTTTTTTTTGTAAACTCAGCAGGTATTTAATGATATTTTAATTCTAATATGGTCAAATGCAAGGCTTGTGTTTAGACAAAACATTTATTTGCACAAAACCTCTTGGTACAGTTCTGTTCTTAAAAAGGGATGGATACAGTGCAGTGAAACATTCAAAACATTAAACACTTTCGTCGACCTTTCTTCGCTAATACGACCATGTAATGTAAACGTATGACCGAAACCTGATCAGTTAGAGAAATCAAATATTACCTAGAGTCGCCTCAGATTGTGCGACACGGTGTTAAACCTGTCTGAGGGTCGACCCGTTGAACATATTCACACTTCACCTGATTGCAGATATCAAATACTTCTATCGAAACTACCGCTTTAAGCTTCCGCGTATTGATTTAACGTAGTGAGTTCATCAGTGAGGGCACTATTAACAGTTATAAAACATTAAGATTAGAATGAAATGGGTTTAATTTAACAAAAATAGAAGAATATGATATTTCTAGGTACCAAATGTTCATTTGAATGTACGCGTAATTCGTTTATTAAGTTGAAAATACGCTTTAATAAATGATTTTGTGAATTTGTATTCTGTGGGTGTTAGTATTCTTAATGATTTTGAGCAGTCAGTTGTCTTTCGTTTTGAATGAAGTGTTACTAATAAATCAGTTAGTATTCATTGCATGGTTTATTAAAAGTTTTAGGGCATAAGCACAAAAATCAGCCCAGTAATGCCCCAGTACGAATGTGTATACTTAGCAAAGTCACAATATTCTGTTAAAGTAGGGGGGGGAGTGTGGCGACCTATTTTCATAAAATTGATGTTATTTAATAATTATAAATCTTCTTATTACTTCAGATATCAATTATAGGACATATAAATGTTACAGGTCAATCAGGAATTATAAAAAATTAGAAATATGAAACAATTTCTCTCACTGAGTGTAGCCTTATTGCCGGGAGTCCAAACTTCCAAATTATCCACCATAGTATCAAACTACAGTCACAGGAAGGTTGTCTATATCAAGGTTAACAATGTATTAGAATTTAGTTCGATAAACTTTACTAGAACAATAGTTATAAACAATGCAAACATGAATGTCAAATTTTCCTTTTGAAGTCACTGGGAGAAACATGTTTTGCTATTGTTCTAGTACTTAGGGGGTCTTTTACACTTTCGAACCATAAAAAACAATTTATTATATAAATGGTACATACTTAGAATACAATAGAATAATAGTTACATCCTACAGGAATGGAAAACCATTATTAGAAATAACATAAAACTAATACAATCATATAAACAAAACATTTCATTAAGTCCTTATGTGAAAGTTCTATTAAAAGACTTAAAGGGAAGCAAATCATTTTGCGAAGTTATCTCAAATGCAAACAAAATAGTTACCCCCGTAAAATGGAACAACCACTGAGTGATAACTGAAGAAGAATGCAAACAAGTATACAAAATATTGACCACAATTAAAGAGGTAAAATTAAAAGATTTCCAACTCAAGTTAAAGAACAAAATACTTATTACAAAATCTCTGTTGTTTAAGATAGGTAAATTAGACAATATTTTATGTTCATATTGTAATAGGACAGCAGAAACAATAACACACCTTTTTTCCGATTACACTAAACAACCCTTACGTGATTGTTTAGATCTAGAGCACAAGGACACTGGATCTTTTCCGAGAAGTGCCTAACTGTGTGCGGAGAAATAAATGCTAACGGCGATAGAATTTGCAAAGTTTTTTTCTTACCTTAAATATAATATAATACGATAAAAGAGAGGATTTTGGTTTTAATTTTGTCAAAACTATTGAAACATGGCTATCGGTACCACAATTTAAGGAAAACGTTTTGACAGTTTTTTGCCATTTAATTTAAAAATACAAGCGAAGTTTAAAATCTTTAAAATCAATACTGCAAAAAATGTATATCTCAGCCGTTTTTATATTAAGATTGAATAAAAAAACTAACCAATTAAAGAGTTACAGCGTTTCCGGATACTCGGCTAAAATATTACATCTTTGTTCAGCAATCATGTGATTTAATTTGGGATATTAAAAGACACGCTAATGTCATAATATACTTCAATGCAAAAAAAGATAACAAAATCATGTATAAGATCAAGTCACGATTTCTTTTATTTTTTTTTTAAATAATGTACGCTGATTTTGTTACCTTATCAAATGACAATACATTAAATGTATAGTGTTCAACCCCACCAAGAAGAGCCAAACGATTTATAAAAAGGTGCAATATGAATATCAGGAATTGCCACATTCAGAAAACAGCCTCCCCACACAGTCAAGAAGAAGAGGGTGGGAGATAGCATGGTTAATTAAATTATCAGTTTCAAAACAGACTCCACTAACAATTGACAAAAATGGGAACCCGATGGGTTACCGCCTTGGAACGGTCAGTGGCAAATTAAATTGCCACTGTGCAGGTTCTATGGTGCATTAATAGGGACAGAAAAAGTTCTGCCACAGTGAGAAGCACCTGACTTGATGTGGAGTAATAAGAAAGTATATGAGATAATGCTTTATCTTACAAAAATCATACGCAGATGGTGGAGGAATAAGAGAGATATCATCCTTCAATTTTAATAAATGGCATTCAGACTCTTGTTATTATATACATGACGACATGAGCAATAGTGTAAATACATTTCCTAATTCTAAAGACGAAATAGACTACAATGAATTTAGCATTTATATAACTTAACATATGTTTAGATTAAAGTATCGGATGCTGATAATCCATATTTTTCACCATGGTCGCCAAACAGTATCATTTGAGAAATTGTTTGAAGCTCCGTTTTCCAAATACTTTGTATATGAGAAGGTTTCATAGTTTGCTCGAAACATGTTTTGGTGCACAGTGTCTCCATCTCACGTGGCGATTTAAACATAATGTTCTCACCTGAGGGGTTTCCTGTTATATTTGATACGCTGAGTGCACTGTAGAAAATACCTTTATTTGGAACCCTTTGATTTTGCATCCGAACACCATTCCAGTATGAATCATCATTAAACATGCCAACGCCGTTATCTTCGGCAATGTTCAGTGTTCTACAGTCTCAATTCTGAAGCGGCGTCAAATAAACACTATTTTCGTGTTCAATGAGGCATCCACACGTTCTTTTCAAGTATCCGTTTGATAAACTTTCTTCCTTTTGATTAAGCGTGTTAGAATTTTCAAAGCCTTCTTTTGACTCTTCCTGAAATGTTATAGTTCTTTTCTTTAAAGGTTTCGATAGAGCAACATGTTCATCTTGTTTTCTTTTCAAAATATTGTCATTGTTGGATGTGTTAATCCCCAACTGAATGTTGTCGAGCACTTTTCTCTTCTTTGGAACTGTTGCAACACTCTGAGGTTGCGTCTCCATGTGAAGTTTTCTTAAATACGTCTCGTCTACAACATTAGGAGACATCATGTTCATTTGCTGTTTTCTGAAAATAGTCCATTCCACAACATTCAGTGACGCCGTGTCCATTTGCTGTGACTTAAATACGTCTCGTCCACAGCTATCTGGGACATATCGTCCATTTGCTGTTTTCTTATACAAGACTCGTTCAGTGGTAGGCTACGAGCGTTGCTCGATGCTACTTCTTCTTGGTTTGGATATGTAAGTCTTCCAGAAGTGTCTTATTCTGTCCCTTCTTTGTTATTTAAACTTGCGAGACAAAACGTAGTTTCATCACCAGTTGTGTATACTCAAAAATGTCCAGTACTCTGTTGTTTGTTTCTTTCGGTAATGTGTAGTTTGCCATGTGTTCAAGAAAAGTGTTAGTTAAACTTACGCGTTGATCATCACCGATGTACCCTTGTATATTAGTCGGAGATTCGGTTCCTTTTGTTAATCGGTAGTTCGCCATGCGTTCAAGAACATTGTTACTTAATCCTTAGCCTTGATCATCGCCTCTGTATTCTTGTAAATGTTCACTACTCGAAGGTTCGTTCTCTTTCGTCAATGGGTAGTTTGCCATGTGTTCTAGAAGCTTTTGCTTCACGATATCGTTATGATCTCCCTTGCTTGTTTCACAAGTGAGGTAGTCGACAACGTACGAGGTACATTCGTTTAAGCCATTCGCGTAGCTAGCATCAGCGCTATGAGTCTCGTGTACTCGCAAATTTTGAAGGTGCTGTATAAAGCGTATCGTCATTTCCAAGATATCTGCCTTTTCCAGCTTCGACATCGAGATACTCTGCAGTACAACAGTAATATAATTTGTTTTTTTTTACCTGGACATTTTTAAATTTTGATTGTTTAGGTAGCTGAAAATTGTGTTGCACGTCGCGATTTTGTGTTCATTAGCCATTACTTTAGTTCTTTGAATAGGGAAGTATTGAAGTAAAGAACTACTTCAAGGCAGAGTATTTTCATATTGTTCTATTACAAATTAACAAGTAAAATGTCAATTGTTAATTGAAAACAAAACTGGAAACCGCTGTTGAAATAAACATTATTTTAAAGAAAACGATAAGCATTTGACTTCATACAAAAACTCCAATTTGATAGATCGACCCTTAACTAAAATGCTGCATGACTGTTATCCAATAAAGAGATAAAAGTGGGTTAATGTGTTTGATTTTTAATAAAGAAATAGTAAAATTTTACAATACTGTTTTGTCCGTCACTGAATACAGCGAATAAACTCAGATTTTATTTGCATTATGCTGGACCTGTGTTAATTTACGCTTAATATATTGTAACTTTTTTTATCGTCTTTCATTTTAAGGTTAACAATATTTAAAATTACCTCTCTGTTTTCAGACTGTAAGACCATAGACTTCAGCTGGAAAAGGGCATCTTTAAATCTTGCTCTTCGTTTTCTCTCTTTCAGTTGTTTATCAACCTATATCAGAATAAAGAGAAATAACTTGTACACATACTTATTTTACCATTATAAAGGTAGTCTTCCTTTGCATGTATTTGAATTTGTATTACCGATATGGATCGATGGGTTGAAGCGAATGGGTTACCCATTAGATTGGTTTGATTACTTTCATTGCAATATTTTTAAATAAGAACGTTGTAAAATCTGCTCCTAGTAAGCGCAAAAAAAGAAAAAAAAAACGTATTTGTTCCACTTTCATCGTAGGATAACAAATATACGAAAGTAGAAAGATTTGTTTTATTCGGAATTATTTTTGGAAAATAATATCAACTCACCTTATCAACATGCGTCTTCCTTGTTGAACTCATAGGTGCAAAATTTAATTTATTGTTTTTAAAAAGAATTTGACATTTCCTTGTCTTTACTCGCGTATGTATTCTAAAATGGTGAACAAAGATAATGTTTCATCTACGTTGTTCATGGCTCGGTAGTTATACCTACCAAAGACCGGTGGCGACATTTCAACTTCACGATTTCACGATTTCAAAACGTGAATACAGGAAGTTCAAACTGATGAAATTCGTGAAATCATGAAATCGTGAAATTGTGAAATCGTGAACTTCTGAACTTTTGAAGTGAAACCGTGAAATCATGAAATCGTGAAATTGTGAAGTTTTTAAAAGACATCGTGAAATTGTGAAATCACGAAATCGTGAAATCGTGAAGTTTTGGAGAGAAATAGAGAAATAATGAAATCACGAATTAATGAAATCGTGAAATTATGAAGTTTTGAAGTGAAATCGTGAACTTATGAAATCGTGAAATTATGAAGTTTTTGAAAGCAATCGTGAAATAACGAATTTGTGAAATCATGAAATCGTGAAGTTTTGGAGAGAAATCGTAAAAATCACGAAATCGTGAAATAATAAAAATCGTGAAATCGTGAAATACTGAAGTTTTTGAGAGAAATCATGAAGTCATGAAAACGTGAAATCATGAAATCGGGAAAAAGTGAAGATTTTGAAAAAAATCGTGAAATCAGGAAATTGTGAAATCACGAAATCAGGAAATCGTGAGGTTTTGTAGAGAAATATTGAAATCACGAAATTGTGAAATCGTGAAATTGTGAAGTTTTTTAAAGAAATCGTGAAATCACAAAATTCACGATTTCACGATTATTTGTTTTCGAAAACTTCACAATTTCACGTTTTCATGATTTCCTGATTTCGTGATTTCACGTTTATTTCATAAACTTCACAATTTCACGATTTCACGATGTTACGATTTCTTTCCAAAACTTCACAATTTCACGATTTCGTGAATTCACGATTTCATGATTTCACGATTCCTTTCGAAAACTTCACAATTTCACGATTTCCTGATTTCACGATTTCATTATTTCACGATTTCACGATTTGTCTCCAGAACTTCACAACTTCACGATTCATGATTTCACAATTTCACTATTTCACTCCAAACTTCACAACTTCATGATTTCACAATTTCACTTCAAAATTTCGTAATTTCTCGATTTCACGTTTTCATTAATACGTAATGTCGCGATTTCTCTTCAGAATTTCACGACTTCATGATTTCACAATTTCAAGATTCTTCCTCGTTTTGATATCGTGAAATCGTGAAGTTCAAATGCCACCACCGGTCTTTCGAACACCACCGGTCTTTTGTATATACCTGTTTCATCTAGGTCGTTCTCGGCTCGGTGGTGTTGTCGCGGGACTTTTGTCGTTGTAATTTTACTGGGGAGCAACACTTCCTTCAGGTATTATACTCTTATATTATTGCATGGGAGAACAAGGGAACGATCTGCTTAACGAGCTGATGCAAAGAAATATCGTAAAGCTATTTTAATATCTTGTTTGTAAATTACCTCCCTTTGAATAAAAAATCAGCTCTTTATTTCCCGCAACCAATTTATTTTAATGTATCTTTCTTTAATCGTTTATACTGAACCGAAAACTTCAAAGATCGACATATTATTGATCACATTCCTCTAGATATTTGTATTCACTCGCTTCATTTATATAACGTAAGAAGTTCCCCTTGTTATTTGGTTAAGATTTCATTTTGGCTCAGTAGATATGCAAGTATATATACAAGGAAGCTGGGAAACTAACGAACACATTGTCATACATAAAAAAGACAAAATGATTTTTGACCAAATGATTAATAAACTGACTTGGCTCGGTGAACTCGAACTATATAATAGAGCTCGGGGTGACAAAACTCAAAACGATTCATATGTTAAAAACAAGACGAGTTGCTCATTTAATCTACACTCACCCCAAGTTCTAATTTGTCACTTTTGTCCGGGTTTCTTGTTGTTGTTGTTGATTTTTTTTAGAAATCTGCTATTTGTTGTCACAGTGTTCAAGTTAAGCTTTTAACTTTTAAATAATTGACATTGGAACAGTAAGGCGAGAGTTATCCTTGATTTAGCTAAAATGCTCTTCATGCAACAAAGGTTAAGCAACCAGAAAACTTCTCTGAAATGCTTGTTCTGTTTTAGGCATTTGTGAATGTAAGTGGAACTGGGTTTAGACATCGGAATATGGTAAAAATTTAAGGGGTAATCTCAAACATATTTTACAACAGACACACAATTTACATAGATACGTAAGACAAGTTATATTTTCGGGAAACTGTTATTTTTACAATATTTAATTTGTTGTTTTTTTTTCGAAACACAGTAATGCATTTTACAGCATCTGAAGCAGATTTATGTAGATCACTTTTAATATCATTCTATTGAATCAAATTCTTTGTTCTGGAAACGACAGGCTATGCGGACCATAATATTGAAGTTGTCCATCCCGTAAACCATATTTCTTTATGCCGAATGCGACCTTTATTACCGACAGTCAAAATAATTTGCGTCTGTAAGCAGTAGAATGACCTGAAATCTGAATAATCCTGTTGTTGGTTGTTCGCCGCTTGGTAAATTTCGTCGCTGGTCTAATCATGTGGCATCAAGATCATTTTAAAGAACTATAAATTGTGAAGCGAGAAATTAATATTTTTTTTATTATTTTGTCATCCATTTCAGCGACCGGTAAAGTCAAGGTCAAATACAAATATCGCATATTAGAGCCCATCGCCATTTTCTCCTGTGAAGAAAAGAATCTGAAACGCAAAATTACGAAATCACCAAATTACGATGACGAAAACTCGAAAGGACGATGGCGGAAACATCGTAATTTCGCGTTTTCGACATCTAGGTATTTTTCAATTTTAGATCTAGCTATTTTTAATGTTCAACTTTACTTTAATCGTATGCAAATAAAGATACCTTATTTAAATTTATTTTGACAAAGTTTTATTGAACTGTATTTTGCCGTTAATTATTTTGATTTTCTTTTTTATCGACGAGAGTGCAATGGTCCTTAAATGTGTTAATTCATCATACACTCATCAAATGAAATTGTTCATGAAAATCATTTTCGAACAACAATTGTTTGTTGTTGTTGTTTAAAAACATGTTTCAAAACCTCCCAATGACTCAGACGTTAGTGACAAAATAAGTTTGGCCTTACGTTATCACTTGATACAGAGATTTTACAAGTTTGAGAAAACCCTTAGTTAATTTCCGAATTGGTCTTCCAACTTCGTTTTCACGTACATTCGAAAATGTCTATTAATAGGACACCTCGATCGCATGAAAACCATAAAATCGTTTTTATTAGTAGCATTTTCATTTAGATGAATCTGCTTTTAGGCACCCAATTTTACAAATACAGACAGTTCTATTTTTGAAACTGATGTGTTAGTCAATGCTATTGGATTCATTCAAGAAAACAATCATTTAAGATTAAAAAGACATTGAACTGTTGAATCTAAGACAACATTCTTCTGTTTCAAACCCTCTGTTGAAATAGGGAAGAAACGAAACTAGTATAAATTGTAAACATATATAATTGATGAATTCTTTTGGGCGGTACTGGTACCAAAGTGTATATTTACTTTATTTACTCAACTAAATTTATTAAATATCCACTTTTTATGTAAATATTATCATTTATGGACATAACAAAATCGTAGAGAAATAAAAACAGAACAAACATCAACAAAATATAAATGGGAAATGCGGTAATCTGGTTGACTTGCTTGTTTTAAATCAACTCTATTATTATTAATTTTCTGCATAAACTGGTTTAGAACGCTATTATGATAACGGAAAGTTTAAAAATGACAAAAAAAGGTTATCTAAAAAGGTGAAATATGCATACAGGAATTGCTACAGCCAGCAGACACAGCCTTCCCAAACAGCCAACAAATAGAGGGGAGAAGTTAGCATGGTTAAAAAATAGAAGCTACATTCATTAATAACGAAGTCATAACAATCCGAATTGAATTTGAGTGATTGTGTGGTATGAAGTATATTGAAAACTACTAAATAATGAAATACTGTAATCATTTATTGAATATTTTTAGCATTTTAGTTTAATGTCATGGTGATCGGAACATTTAACTTCCCAAAACAAATTTAGATTTGGATTTATTTGTCAAATCGTAAGTAATCAATAATTCAGAAAACAGAACAAAAAGAAACAAAAAGAAAATGGAGCATTCTGAAAAGAAAAGAAGCTTCGTTTAAGTCTTCAGAGACAGAACATTTGGAGTGTTTTGTCATTTTTAACTTCCTAAGATGATAGAAGACTACATTACTGTTTCATTTAGCGTTAAGATATACAGGAAAGAGTATTATAATGTTTGAAGATGTTCATCATGTCACAAATTTACCGCAACATTTCCTGATGATATTTTCAATCCACAAGTTTTGTTATCAGTTTCAGTTACCTTCCGTGATGATAATGTCCTAAATTCTAATCATGCAGAATAGCAATCATTGTTGGTGGTATTATGCACTTATAAGCATACTTGAACCATCATTTGTTTTGGTTTTAGGGATGGAATGTACTATATCTGTCTCTTACATGGTTTGCCAGGCGCTGCCGCCCGCATTTATAAGGTTTGAGGTTATCTTTACATTCCATTTCAATGTGTTAACAATAAAATCACAATCTTCAAAGAAAAAGAAAAGAAGAAGAAGTGGGCAACCGAAATACATTATACTAGATCTTAGTGCATGGCAATAAGTCTGTGTCACGAAAAGTGTTTGAAATTTTTCGTTACAACGATAATCTTCTTCTTACCTCTGTACAAAACAAACTTGCACAAATTGCGCATTTTGACAAGGATCAGAGAATATAAATCGTGCATATTGCGGACAACGCCAAAGGCAAAATTTTAAAAGCATGAAATATATCCATGGGGTGATTGAAAAATATCCAAATATATATAAGCTGGGATGTTTAAACCAGCCATCTAACAACTGGCTGAAATATTTAAACAAAAGAAGTTTTACTGTTACCGTAGTATATAAATTTCGTGCTCAACGACCTTCAAAGGACATAACTGATCACAGCACTGATTGAATGCATGGGGAAAATATTTACAGTCGCCACACGGCATAAACACGCTGCAATGATTAGAAAGTGTATTTTAAACAATAGAGTTTAAAATCAGTGAAATCTATGTGTGTTTTACGATTAAAATGCAGTTTAGTGTTTTTAAAGATATCAATACTAGATCCGCATCACTTTCGCAAAATCGTCAGATGTTTATGAAAGAATTCGTTTCAATTTAGTTCTGAAGATACTTTCCAAAGTCGGATCCTTTTTTATTTCGTCTGCCGTGGCATTTGTTACCAGGAAGTAAAGCTCCTCACTAAGTTGAATACACTTTTCATTCTGGCTTAAATTATATAGGAACTGTTTTTCGGTAAGGTCAGGCGATTGAGTTTGCTTAAAAATTATATTCTTTTGAAGTAAAACTCTTTCTATGTGGTCACGCTTGTCCGATTCATCTTTCAATGATTCTTTTGAAGTTTCAATTCGACACATGGCTAAATGAATTTTATCCACTCGATGCAGCATGTCTGCCCGTTCGTTAATCAGCTCGTTCAATACATTCAGAAGAGCAAGTCTTTCGTGTTCTTGTATTCGTGCCTCGAACAGATTTCGTTCAGGAATCATATAGCTTGGCAGTGTATTAGAGCTAACACTATCTTTTAAAAACAGTAGAGATTCAATAAGTCTATCTAGGAGTAAGCCATGAGTAAAAAGGGATTCTTCTGTTTTCTCTTTCATCCAAAATACAACATTTTTCATTATATAGGACGATATTTCTGAGCAAACGGGTGCAAGAACGAATTTAGCAATCAATTTAAGTAGAATGTATACTTTTATTTCTACGTCGTTTAAAGAATTCATCAACATGGTTTCTGCTTTAGAAAAACATATTCGCCATTCTGTTGACGGATAGGTACCACTTTTATTTGCAACAGGAACCACAAAAGCTTCCAGTATTACAAGTTGTTCTCTCAAAGAACAAGGTGGCCAGCTGTATTTCTGGACCCGATTTGCCCAAGACTGTATCAAAGTTTTACAATTTGATCGAAATGAAAACACGATGTCATACTTGATGTCATTGTTAGAATGCGGCGATGATGGACCTGTTTTAGTTTGCCTGTCTACTAATGTTCCATTTATATCCAACCGAAAACTAACTTCTCTATCTGACAACATATCGAAAGAATTAGAAATATACAAATCCCCGTTTTCTGAGAACAAGTGTTTTTTGATAGCTGCTGCACATTTTGTATTATTATCAAATTTTATAAGTTTCAGTCTTGTGTAACCCGGAGAGCAGTTATTTTCATTATGTTCAAATACAATTTGACTTGAGCATTCTTGTCCAGGTTCTACACATTCGACGTCTTTAACGACATATAATCTGTCTATATCACTTTCGTAGTATAAAGATGTTCCTTCGCGTTTTCCTCCAGTTGTTATACTTTTAACGATAAACGGTTTACTATTATAAATGTCATCCATTTGTTTATTTTTTAATATACGATACTGCACCATGTCTTCACTATATCCCATGTAATTGAGACATTGTGATACTTGTTTTGAAACCATTTCATCTACATTTTCTTGATATTGATCGCATGTCTGTCCTGACATTTTGACAATGCAATAATATCCCTTTTCATCAAAACACTGCAAACGTTTCGATTCATATTGCGAAACTGTGATTATTATATAAATCTAACCGACGCATGCGTTTTGCATTTGGCAAACGATATCATGTGAGCTATTGATTACTTCACCACACTCAAGTGTTATAAAAATGTTAGATGTGATCCTTATTTATGGCATAAGACAAGTCGTGTCAATATCTTGAAACACTATAAACGTATGAAAATTTCAATATATTCTCTATGCTAATTCAATTTCCAAACTGTTATCAAAATCAATAAATCAATAATTAAAAACATACAGATATTTCACCATGTATACTCCAAGAACATAGAAGTTAGGAAAACAGACGATGCCCAAAATTATTGAATAAGAAATATTAAACCTTCATAGGTATAATCAAATACGCTCACCCAAAGTTCTAGTTGGTCATCAATTGTATATGTTTAACATTAACGCTTTTTGTTTCTTCCCTATGTCAAGAGAGGTTGTGAAAAGAAACTGTTTTGTCTTAGAATTAATAATTACATGTCGTTTTAATCTTTGTTGATTGTTTTTCATAAATTAATCTAATGCCGTTTAATTACACCACAGGGTCAAAGTTAGAACAGTCTTTAGTTGAAAGGGATGAAGTTATAAAATTGAGTATTTTAAACGGGATTCATTCAAATAAAATTGCTACTGATTAATAGGGTTTTATAGTTTTCCTACTACTGAATGGCCCTATTAAAACAAAACAAGAAACTTAGTGCCATTTTCCGATTGTTTGACCTTTAATTGCATAAAATGCATTTTTAACAAAATTTAGAATAACTTTACCAAACTTTTCAAAAGTCAATTATTACAAGATTAACGATATACTTAAGACTGATGTTCACAACTGATAATAAATAAAGAGTTTTGTTTTAATAGGACCACTTATTAGAAAAAAACATAAAACATAGATGAAAAATTACGGACAAAATGTGACCTAATAGAACTTGGGTGGGTGTACAGTCTTTTAAATGAATAATTTACGTGGGCTTGTATTTATTTGTAAAATATACAAACACCAGAAGGTTTAAAAGATTTAAAATATTAATTAAAATTTTCATTGAGATTTATTTTCATTTTATCACATTGACTTCTAAAATTTGAACTTCATAAATACTCGTCAAAAAGGAAAATCGGAATTGAAGGCTTTATAGAAAAGTGTGGAAAATACGTCAAGATCTAAATTAAATAAGATCGTATATTTAACAAGATATGTTGCTTGTTAATAAAACAAAATTTAAGAGAAATATTTAAAACAGAACCACTACTTAATTTTAAAAATAAACATCAATTTGTATGGACCTTAAATGATTTTGAGGGGAAAATGAAAATATGCCGCGGACGACTGACTAGGCATACATTTAGTTGGAATTTCTGAACGTCTAACAATATTTTGCGAAAGAATGAAAATTTATTTACCACACCGTTTTCGAGAACAATAAGCTTAACGAAAAGATCGCTACAATCTTCTAGCTTAAAATTTCGACTTGAAATGTATGACCTTGTTTTTAACGTCCCTGAAATAAACAGTATTTTGAATTTTATAACGAAATCATTGGCTCATACTTTCTATACTCTTATAGAGCTTATGGAGTAAAATCAACAAGAAGACGATGACAGGGGTAAAGGAAACAGATCGAGGTTTTGGAAATTTTCACAAGAGTTCCCCAAAAACCTTCATAAACGCGTAAACCCTTCTGTCGTCGTGCAACCAGATAGATCATCTGTAGATGGGTTAATCACCAGGCAGAGGAAATAAACGATATATATACCTATTAGGAAAAGCAAAGCGTTAAATAACCTAGTTTACCTACGTTGTCTTTGTCCGTAACATCGGTATCATTTAACCGTTCCGAGGCTGTAACTCCTCGGGTTACAACATTATAGCAAACAAAGCTCATGACCTATTCACAATAATAAACGTATTCTTACTCTACATGTGAATATTGTTAACAAGTAAGTTCTCTTTAACTACTATTATTATTAATTGTTGAAAGTTTAAACAAAATATCTTAGGAATGAAACTATTGGTATAAGTCCAGGAGACAACCAACACGCGTATGCTGAAAAGTTGAAACTGGTTGACAACACAGCAATCCTTACACTTACTTTCATCACCCGTAAGTTAGCACTACGCATTTACCCATTTACGTTGTGTGCCATAACATTGTCTGCAGAATACGTGAGTATTAAACACAGGAGGAACAGATATCATTGCTTTGAAACATGAATACTCTAAACAATTCGTAAACCTCGCGGTGTAATAAGTGATCAAAGTCAGGAAAGTTGTAAATTATGTGATGTATATCAAACAAGAAAGAAAGTTAAGGAACATTTTCCATTTCATTATCTTTATAAAATGTTATTCGATAAAAAGTAGTTTATAGTAAAAATAGATCATACGTTAGTTTAACAAGTAAATAATTACTCTACAGTAATTCGCAAAAGGATAATTATGTTATATTTACATTTTCAAATACAACGCAACACAATTGGACGAAATATCAATATTTTGCAGACTTGTTGCAATCATTTTTATTTTTAAATAACACAATAAATATAGTAAATAAACAGTAATCAACGAAACTAAATTTAAATTTCCGCACGCTTAGGAAACCAATGACAACTGTCTTATTCACGGAGAGTTTAAAATAGTATATATACTGAGAAAATTAAAATTTACCCTTTTAAATTCAAAAAAGTTGTTCAGAGATGCTTTATTTTATCCTGAATTTATTTTGAGGTTTTTGCACATACCTGGACTTTTGGCAAAACGGGAGAATGTTGCCTATGTTTTCAAAGAGATCAACGTTATCTCCTCTTTCCTATAATGATCACATCGATATTTGTTAACATTAAAGTCTACGACAGATTATTTAACAGCCAAATGAAGAAATTCGTCATGTACAGAAGGAAAAAAATACAATTTTTAATCTCTACTGATGATAAGCAACAAGTAGCGCAAGAACCCGTTTTAACACTTGCGTACTCATCCACTTCACAGGACAGCAAAACATTCTACACAGTCCAATAGTTTATGTGCGACTTGTAGCCCCGCCCCGGACCAAATGTGGAAACAGTCTAAAGGAAGACTGAAATCATAACGGAGTGCAGGATGATTGAAAATTATTATGTATACAAACCAACTGATTGGAAATATGCGCAAAACAATCTGAAGTACCCAAATTTGCAGTATGCCCTTTATTTGATGCATGTGTCGATTTCAAGCGTGTTCTGTATGTTATGTAGTTGAAAAAAACTTGAGTTTTTGGTTTTGTTCTAAAAATGTTTGATTTTTATTGAAATAAAATATATTTATTAATATCTGCTCAAACCTTTGGCTTATTTCATAATGAAATTGTTAAAATTAATGAGCTGTTTATTAAAATCAAAAAAATGTCTCCAATGATAATCCAGCTTGGAAATGTTCAATCATAAACAACACCAAATATTAGATTTGTTGATGTTGTGTGTAAATACAGACATGTACTTTGAAATTCTACAAATTTCGATTTTAATTAGAATTTGACCATGCGAGCGTCCTCAGTCAACATCTGTTTGTAATGTAATAGGAATATTATGATAATAATTTGCAAACATATTAGGAGTTAAACATTTATATTTTAAAATATATTACAGGCCTTGTTTAGTTACTAATATCCTTTTATAGATAACATCAAAAAGTTTGTTTACTAATTACCATCTCGGTCAAAATATTTTAGCCACAGGTAATTTCATGTCTTCACCTGTATGTATTAATTACATTCGACTCGTTCTTGTTATTTTTAGGCAGGACGTTATATAACTGTTAATGTAGTTTTATGGATATAGAAGATGTTCTTATGTCAATCTGTCATCTCGAACAAATAATACGTCCTCACGAACAGTCTAGAGAAAGGTATAAAAAAAAAACAGATATTGTTCTGGATATTGAAGAAGTGAACGGCCGGACGGCCGGAATGGGCCACGTAAGGCGTTTAGGAAATTTCACTTAGAAATTTACTAGGAATATTTATACTTATGAGAAAGAACTGTTTATGTTTTACAATAAATAGATAAACTGTTAAAACTGATCTACATATAAAGTAATTTTGGAACGTGACCAAGTGTTCGTCTTATTACACCCTAAGACCTTTGTAAGAATTAACCACTACGTTACATGTTGCACTGCAACACTTCACAAGACGTTTGATGTCATGCGACAACTGTAAGAACTGCCACTCCTATCAGAAGACCCTTGCGTTCTACTGCCGAATAAGGTTTTCAACCAATCAAACTTGAGTCCACGTTGGTCCTAACTTCATTCTCGTTCTCTAAATATTTTAACGAGAGTAATAACAAAAGGTGTGGCTTAAAGAAAAACGCAACCTGAAGGCGTGATTATCTATGAACAGCGTTCTATCAATTACACTTTCCCGCGCTACTTCTCAACTAAAATATCAGTCGCTGCGCATCGTGTTTGATGTCTTGGTTG
Organism: Corbicula japonica; assembly: GCA_038501625.1. Taxonomy (NCBI): domain Eukaryota; kingdom Metazoa; phylum Mollusca; class Bivalvia; order Venerida; family Cyrenidae; genus Corbicula; species Corbicula japonica. Next base: position 1,505,942 of record JAZAYU010000102.1, on the reverse strand, counting down.
CAAGCCAAAATCTAACTGAAATCGGAATTTGTAGTATGTTGTTGTTAAAAAATAGAAAGTATCTTTAAAGCTGCGTGAACCTTCGATTATGTTTCAAGAACGAATATGTTTAACTGTCCATGCGTAAAGTTAACATACGTCACTGTTTCAAAAATGGTAAGCACAGTGTTGACAGCAAAACTCATTTATATTTTTGAATGGTAATAATTAATCGAAGTCGTTTCTTGGTGTATTGATATTTATATAATGAAGACACTTCATTATTTATTTTAACTTGCTTAACAAGTTTTATTAAATTTAAGGTAATCTGAAGATTGTTAAGGGGGAATGCAGACAGTTTCGGCAGCCGATTTGCAGGCGACTTGCTAATGTGACAACTTGTACAAGTTTGTTCAAATGAGAATCTGTTGGGTCAAGTTCTTATAAACCCAAACCCTCTTTTACTCTCTACGCTTTTGCTGCGTAGGGAGGCTGTGTTTATTGGGTGTGACAGTTCCTGATAGCGATATTTCTATTTTTTCCGCAAATGTGACAATTCTTGGTAGCAGGTTACAATCATGATCTGTGCCCAAGATCATAAAACTAAAAATGGAGATCAGTCTCAAATCTCAAGCATATGATTGGCTGAAATGGCGAACTTTCGACATTTCAGCCAATGAGATCTTTGTGATTTGAGACTGATCTCAAATCTTAGTTTTATGATCTTTGGCACTGGGGTTATTCATTTACGCTTTTTTTATTTTACTAACATTGATAAATTAAATCAATTGTACATTTCAACAATAAATTTTACTTTTTGATGCCGCGTGAGTGTGAGTAACAACCCAACTAAATTCACTACATGTATCGGTAATCCACCTCAGTTACATTTCAATATCTTTTGTCAGTAAATCGGAACATGTTAAATGACGAATCCGCTCGTATACAGTCATACACGTAATCGGAAAACCCCATAAAGTATGTGTACTTATAAATAGATTTTCCTCTAATTATTATATTCAGACAAGTTTTAGCTTTCCAAAAAGCTAGTCGGTCATTAGCAAATAAATTAAAAGAATAAGTAGGTATGTATTCGTTCTTGTATTTACTTTTGGACCAGTGTAAGTCAATCATATGGCCAGTTTTCTGTCGATCAAAGTCACACAGACTGTATCTGACAAACTATTTGTGAATTTAGTTGATGTTTCAAGTTTCAAGTTTATTTCCATTTCTCTGTATGTACAAAACATAAACAAGAGAACATATAAACATTGTACAATTCTGTTACTTTAAAGCATGCAAACAAAGTTTAACGGCTGATGTTTGATTTATTGAAACATGAAGAAGACGTGTACCGGCAAAAGGCATCAATATAAATAATCATGTCTCTAGTAGACGTAATTTTTTTCCAGGACGTGTAGAAATAATTACGTTGTTTAAGCACCAGCGAATCTGATGAATATGTTACATTACCGCGAATGCTCAAAGAGGTACCATAGAACTTTCCGCAGTCGATACTTATTTGTACATTGAGAGAAAAGCCACGCTTATAATATTCAGTATTCATAAAATGTAGTTTTAGTTGGTTCAGCAGATCTCGTCAAACTTGAAATTGACGAGCGTTAAAAGACAGTAAACAATAAATTAGGATGCTGATGCATTTATTACTTTCACTTAAGCTTTATGCTGCTAATATCTTTTGTTTTTGTTTGAACGATTTTCTCTAAAACTATTAAAGAAACTCAAGAAGCACTATTTGTATTTAAATTAATCTATCATCAAAGAAATTGTCGTTATGCCACTGTTCTGAAAACAACTATTTCTTTACTTTAAAGGCTGGTTTGCATTGCTTGCAGTATATTCTAGTAGATCGCCCTTACATAGAAATGATAGTGCTTTTGTTGTCTACCTTACTGTACTTGTCAAAATAATGTTATTGTTTAGTATCCCAAGACCGAAATCAGATCCGTTATATTGCATGTGTATGGGGAAGCAGACATTGGGGTCACGGGCATCCCCGGAAATCTGTTACAAGTAAAACTCAATTTGGATTGCAACTGCGACGAGTCTAACCGTTCACTATAGACCCCAAGAAGAGAACGCATGGATATATGCGGTTTTGAGAGGGAATACGGGAATCAAAATAAATCAATTCGTATTTCGTTAATAATGCATATATTCAAGGGCAAGTTTTGAATTTTATGGCGGCGGAAGTTTTGTAACATAAATTAAATAGTTAAAGTTTAAATGATAAAAATACAGATGCACGTATAGAATGGTTACCAAGTTTCTATTTCAAAACAATCGTTTAAGTTTTGTTTTCTTAAAATAGATGAAAAGGTCACTTTGAAAACCACCGAAGACGACAAAATGTGAAAATATTGCAGGCTAGGTTTCATTGAGCCTGTTAAAGACTTTAAAGCATATCAAAAACATCAAATACCGCATCGTAATTAGAGCTCCAACTTGGATATCAAAAGGACAGGGAAAAAGAAAGATCTAAAAACATGGCAGTATTTGTGCAACAAGCTCAAAACTAGGCACTTTTATGCAAATCTTTTAGAAAGAGCATACTACATTTATATCAATGTCCCTCTAAATGAGTAATTGCGAATAAAAGATAAAATGTAATGTTCATAACTAATGAAGAGATGGGTAGTCATCATACCAGCTAGGTTTAAACTCTCGCAGCTCAGGTTATTTCAATAGTGCGCTCGTAAAATGCAAAATTGTGAGTTGAGGATGATTATCTGGTAACAACTACATTTGTAATTATGGATTGAAATTATTTTTCAACAAACTTTTCTAACTAAGTACTTGTAACTGAGGTAACGTGTCGCCATTTATCCTATAAATTGATATCAGACAAGTTCAATTAACAAAATCATTATTGATGCTTCCACGCTGAACGTGTAATCATAAAGTGCAATTAACCTCATGTGGCAATCCTAGTCGTTTATCTGTGTCGTCCGCAGCTTATTGATCGTATTGATGACTGTCTTTTAGCGTAGCGTCGCCCAATTGACTACACTTATGATATTAGATAAAAATATTGCCCATGCTGATCTCCTATGTTTACTTTAAACAATGGCCATGTCACATTCGCTAAACCTCCGGTATCTTCTGAGAACATTCACAAAAAATTGCACTGGAAATCGCAAACAAATGGCAAAATCGCTGATCCCTTTTTTTACTTTAAACAATGATCACCTCACTTAGCTAAACTTCCGTTAACTTCTGAGAACATTCGCAACATTTGCACTGGAAAGCGCAAAAAGCAAAATCTCTCTTTAAAAGACAATATTTTGACAATTAAGCAAGTTCTGAGCATTCGTTTCCTCCTAAATGCTTGTTTAAAACATCTCCTCGTTTGCTATAAGCCTCTACTGTTTCACGACCGTATGTTTGGTGATTTATACCACAAGAAAGAAATTTTGAAAATTAACACATGGGTAGAAGTTTTCATCAATTTTCAAAGTCAATGCATGGACATGATTTTTTTTGAAACCCGCATTATGTCATCTAACATGGCATACACTGAAATTGACATCATTAAAACAAACAAACAAAAACAGGAAAATGTGCGAGAACCACCAATATTACATGTTGAAGTTCAGCATTCTAACGAAATTGTTGAAGATCAGAATAGTAAATATAATAATTTGAGTCCCTGTCAGGCTGCTTATCCCCCCACCCTAGGACAGTGACGAAATTTTGTTGTTGAACTCTAGATTTTGGAATACATTTTTGGTTAAAAGTGTATGCTAATGACCGACTAGCTTTTTGTAAACTTTTGTTTACAGACAGCCTTTCCCGCCAAAGTCGGATATTCATTAGTCTCTAAGAAAAACATAAACGATGTCTTGCTTTTGACCAACAAAATCAATATAACGGATCGAATCTATTTCATATATTTGATCATCCTAAACAGTTGTTTGATTCAAATAAAGTATCAGTTCAATTTATACACAAATAATATTTTGCTATGAAGGTTTTCATCACGTGACTTTCTAAAAAAAGACGCATAACATTATTTCTACACCCTGTAGAAAATACAACACACGTATGTTTATATAAATTAACATGTCGTTATATATCAGCTCAATTTCTGATTTGATGTTACTACAACGTCCAGATATTGTTTCATCAACATTTAGAAGACTTTTCTTTCAAATAGGGGGAACGGAATAGCATTCCCAAGCTCTAGACGGGCGACTTTGTCTAAAGTGACCACGTCCGGTGCCGCTGTTAACAGGTGTTACCCTTCAAAGTTCAAGTTTGGTCCATTATAATATCTCGGTCATCAGGATGACCGACAATTAAGTAAAGAAAACCACTGACATTTGTAACTGAATTTGCTTCCAAATGACTGTTGAATGTATCTGTTTTCATAACAATCATACTATTTTAAACTGGTTTAAGTTGTATATTGTGTTACACCATGATGATAAGTGTGAATCTCAAAACGGAGATATGAAGCGGAATCTCGATACGCTGTAATTCTTTTAACCTCACAGTTCTTTCCCCAAGTAAACAACAAAGCTATACTGTATCATATAAGGTATTGAGCATTTGGGCAAAGCTTACAGAATGTTCTTCACCATTTCCAATACATAAATTACATAAAACATACGTTATACAACTTCGAACTTTTAACATTTTACATTAAGTGATTTCAATCTGTAATCTTATCGTAAATGCCTGTATTACATAGGCCTACTGTTTGTGTACCGTATAATAGTTTTCCCGTACTTAAAACAATGTGTCTGTAAGCGTTGATTGCCCAAAGCTAAATGACCATACATATTCAAACAATAATCATGACTATTCGTGCGTTAAACCAGTGAACAAACCAACTTTTAATTGGGACATTCAATACAAGGAAATTATTTTCCGCCTAATTCACTTCGCTTTACCGGCGGAAAATATATAAATGCAATATTTAAAAGACATACATTTTATATTACTTCCGTTTGTATAAGAAAATAGATAATCTATTGTAAAACGCAGTATTCTTTCTTATACATGTAATATTGTTGGAAATATAGAAATCACCAAGCATTGCAATAATATCTGCAATTATTTAGTTAAAGATTAAAGCTCTTCCTTAATCCGTTTAACTTGATTTTAATAAATAATAACTTATCTTTGTTGAACAAAACAAATAAATTGTAACTCCCATGTTTGTGCGTTATAAATACAAGAAGATGTTGACTTAATTGCACTCAAAGCGTTTATGGAGTCCTATCTTTTTGCTTCATTAGTGATGTTTAATTGTGGATTTTACTATATTTTAAATCGATCTTTAAGCCATATCTGTTTAAGTGCTCATGTATTATTCTCAGTAATAAATGCAGTTCTGAATGCTACATACGTCGCAATAAATCGTATAAACGTTTGCTAGAGAAAATAAAACCTTCATCGCTTGTAATGAACATAGGGCATTTTTTACAGATGGTTCTTATGATAATTATACATTATGGACTTGTCAAGACCTTATAGAGTCGCTAACATTCTTACTGGATAATATTTATGTTAGATTCGGTACCTCTATTTATAAACAAGTAATAGGCATCCCAATGGGTACTAATTGTGCACCCCTTGTTGCTGATCTGTTTTTATACTGTTATGAAAGAGACTTTATGTTATCTCTTTCTACTGAACATCAAGATGATATAATTACAGCTTTTAACAACACCTCGAGGTACCTTGATGATTTATTAAATATAGACAATAACCATTTTCCATTACTGGTTAATAAGATTTATCCCAAAGAACTACAACTTAACAAAGCGAACACTTCAGAAAAACAAGCAAACTTTCGCGATCTAAATCTGTCCATTGAAAATGGTTATGTCACTACTAAAATTTATGATAAAAGAGATGATTTTAATTTTAATATAGTAAATTTTCCGTTTTTAGACGGCGATGTTCCCCGTGCAACATCTTATGGGGTTTATATCTCACAGCTTGTTCGCTTTTCAAGAGCTTGCAACAATGTTAATGATTTCAATGAACGTAATCTTTGCATTACAGAAAAACTCTTAAAACAAGGTTATCGGTATCACAAATTAAGGAAAACCTTTTGCAAGTTTTATCGCCGATACCCAGATTTAATTCATAAATACAAATGCAGTTTAAAATCACTTTTGCAACAATGTATTTCACAACCATTTTTTTATGGAGATTTAATTTATAAACTTAAAAAGATTAAAGGCAGTGTTAATTTCTCCCGGTTATTCGTAAAAACCATCTGTAAATTTAAAAAGAAAGGTTACCAACATGATATTTTACAGCGCTCTGCAGGCCTGGTGATTAACCCTTCTACAGTTGATCATTATGCTTACCTCTTTGGTTGCACGACGGTGGCAGGGGTTTAAGAGTTTATGAAGGTTATTGGGGAAATCTTTTCTTAAAAGAACCTAGAAACTCGATTTGTTTCTTTTATCCCTGTCATCGTGTTCTTGCTGATTTTACTCCAGGAGCTCTGGTCTCGGTAAGATCATTGAGTACCCCTTTCGGCTTTGCAATGCTCTTAGCTTCTTATGTTTTATATGTTTGTGTGCTTTTGCATGCAACATTGTTAAGCAGATAAGTGGGTTGGAGTCTTTTCACCAAGACAACTTGTACTTGTTTTGTGATATGAGAACCTGTTGGGGCAAGTGTGAGGTTGGTGCACCCTAGAACCTGGTTTAAACCCCCAGTGGCAATTTGTTTTGCCACTGACCGTTCCAAGGCGGTAACCCCCCCGGTTCTCACTTCCGTTATTTGTTTGTGGCGTCCATTTTGAAACTGATTTTTGTAATACCATGCTCTCTTTTCCTCTCTACTTTTTGGCTGTGTGGGGAGGCTGTGTATGCTGGATGTGGCCATTCCTGATATGCATATTTCATTTTTTTTCAATAAAAGGAAAACTACTGAACATGTTTTAAAGCAAATTTCACAGTTTGTTAAGACATCATTTGATAACAAGGATGCTGTATTTCTACAAAAAAAACATCAAAAATAAAGAAATTACATAGACTTTATTAAACCGTGATAGCGATCGGCACACGTCAAAAAACGCTATGTTTTGGAATTCAATAATTTACATTAAACAGTAAATATATTACACAATGAGGCTTTAACCGCAATTTGGTAATGTTGCCTTAATTGCTGATAATTCTGACATCAATTTGCAAATTTTCAAAATGTTGCCATAATTTGTAAAAGAGTAGTGCTTGTTTCATGCTTATGAGTAAACATTAGCTTCTTGTCAACATCGCGACGTTTGAAGAAGCCGCGGCGCACATTTCGAACATCCAATATTGGGATAAACGTGAATTGACGCCAAAAGACACGTTTAAGAAATAAAAAGTAGTTAGAAAGCATGCTGATATCTAGAGCATTAGTGTATAAGTGGCAAAGACAATTTTCGCATTGTGAAACTGACATAATACTCGGAATCACTCAGCACCCGCACTCGCCGGACCTCGCTCCGCTTGACGTTTTGTACTTTCGGGCTCATGGGTCGCAAATTTGAAAACTGAGACGAGATCAGAGAGATCTACCTTCAAAAAAGCCTTTTAACAGAGTGTTACATTTATGGCTAATTACTTGTAAATAGTCCAGCAGATGTTCCTACTCGGGCTAGTCAGACAATGGCGGACACTAAATAGTCCCATTTTTTTTGCCTTTTGTGGGCATTAAATGGCTAGTATGGCCTGAAAGGAACATGTTAAGTAAATGAGATGCTTTTACTGACACACTGATAGCAAATTTATGTTTGGAAATGCAGTATATGAAAAAAGGCCCTGGTTTTAGGACGGCATATGTAAAACAGTTTTGAAGTTCACACAGAAGTGAAAAAAACAGAACACCAGTTTCAAGGTGTCAAATCTCTGTTAATTGATACATGACCCCTCCTTTTCTTGCTGGAAATGGACAGTAGAAACAATTAGCTTTAAAAGCATGTAAGTTAGCCCTTATTAAAATGGTACCAGCTATGATTGCCAGCCTTTTGAAACATGTCATGTTTACTATAGTTTATATAGGGAAGTCTATTTACAGGTCTTACACCTATAAGTATTTAATAATCTGGTGGACAGACACCGTGAATGTAGCGGACATACTGAAGAGTACTTCAGGTAGGAGTAGCGGTATGCTGTGTGAGCATTGTAATGACATTGCGACCTGCGCCGCTGTTCGTTAGGTCATCTTGTTAAAATATTTGCATTTTCTTTATGGTTATCTATTTTTCTTTGAAATTTCGCATACAAATTACCAAATGATGTCTTAACTAACTATGAAATTTGCAAAATCATGTGTTCAGTAGTTTTTATCGTTATTCAGATTGTCTACGAGTTTTTGGGACAACCCTCGTAGGCACGGTTTTGTTAAGGGGCAGAGTGTCGTCAGTCACCTTCCTCAACAGCTCGTCCCAGTGTGAATAATTGTTTTATAAAAACGCATTAGAACCTGATGCCTTCCAGTATTACATATCCGAAGTTGTTTTTTCCCTTTCCTAGTTGGTATTTTTTAATGTTCAGTTTGTTTTCCTTTAGGGGATAAACATAAGATCAAAAGAAACTTAAACTATATTGTTAGAAGTTCAAGAAAGAATTTGTTTTAATTTACTTCTGAAATAACGTTCGGAATTCGGATCTTTCTTCTTTCATCTGCTGAGACATTTGTTACAAGGTAGTAAAGCTCCTCAGTTAGTTGACAGTACTTTTGATTCTGACTTAAATTGTGTTGAAACTGTTCTATTGTAAGGTCGGGAGATTCAGTTTGTTTAAAAATTATATTCTTTTGAAGTAAAATTCTCTCTATTTTGTCACGTTTGTCCGATTCGTCTTTTAATGATTCTTTTGAAGTTTCAAATCGAAACATTGCTATAATGCCAATCTTACCCACATTATACTGCATGTCTGTTGGTTTGTTGATCAGATTGTCCAATACTTTCAGAAGTGCAAGTGTTTCATGTTCATGTATTCGTGCCTCTAACAGATTTCGTTCGGGAATCATATAACTTGGCAGTTTATTAGAACTAACACTATCTTTTAAATACATCAGAGCATCTAACAGCCTGTCTAGGAGTAAGGCATGTGTAAATAGCGTTTCGTCCGTTTTCTCTTTCATCCAAAATACAACATTTTTCATTATATAGGATGATATTTCTGAGCAAACTGGTGCAAGAACAGATTTTGCAATCAATTTAAGAAGAATATAAAGTTTTGTGTCCACATCATTCAGAGAATTCATCAACATAATTTCTGCTTGAGAGAAACTTATTCGCCATTCTGTATACGGATAGATACTAATTTTATTTGCAACAGGAACCATATACGCCTCAAGTTTAACAATTTGTTCTCTCAATCAAAGAGTTGGCAAAGCGTAATTCTGGACTCGATTTGCCCAAGACTGTATCAAAGTTTTACAATCACATGTAAACGCTAACACGATGTCATACTTGATGTCATCGTTAGAATGTGGTGATGATGGACCCGTCTTTGATTGTCTGTTTATACGTGTTCCATTCATATCCAACCACACACTTACTTCCGAATCAGACAACATATCGAAAGAATTAGAAATATACAAGTCCCCGTTTTCTGAGAACAAGTTGTCTCTGATAGATGCTGCACATTTTGCATTATTTTCAAGTTTTATGAGATGTTCCTTCGCATTTTCCTCCAGTTGTTATACTGGTAACGATAAACGGTTTACTATTATGAATGTCGTCCAGTTGTTTATTTACTTTTACCCGATACTTTACAATCTTTTTACTATATCCCATATAATCGAGACATTGTTATAATCGTTTTGAAACCATTTCATCTAAATTTTCTTGACACTGAATGCTATAATTTTCCTATTTCAAGAAAGCACTGCATACGATGTTTATTCTGCATATTAAATTAAGCCTTTATCAAGCATTTTGAAGTTTACGCATACATATCAAATTACATTTTTTGAAAATATAAAATTAACAAAATTAATGGTTGTCGTCATGTTATTTGTCACTAGGTACATTTTTATATTCAGTTCTCTGACTTAAATTCATTAAGTCAATATGACAGTTTCACTATAAATACATTGAATCGATGGTTGTTAATAATCTTACTTTTTGTTGTTAGCTGCGCTCGTTTCGACCTCTTTATTCTACAGAAACGTATGAATAGACGATATCCTAAAAATAGAGAAATTTTGTTTCAGCAGAGTAAAATACAATACATTTTACTGAGGATAGAACTAATATTTAACTGTGTGTTTTCGTGGGTGTCGAATTCACGAGTGCAAATACATAATTCTGGAGTTTACGAGTAACATATTTGCCTGTCTTTCACCGGTAAATACAAATTTCTTTTTATTTTCAGCTTTTAAAGAACATTTTGTATCATTTTAACTGAAAGATTGAACGAAATGGCACCCAAATCGTTTGTTTATGACGTTTTTGATAAATAACACTGTGTTACCAGTGCCACTCACATAATCTTATTATAGATAAAAACGGCAAATGTACTTACTTTTTACATATGAATTGACTTGTCTTCTGTCACCCCGAGCTCAACGAAATAATTCAAGTTCAACTAACCAAATTTTTGTATTAATCATTTGGTCAAAATATCAGTTTGTCCTTTTTATGCCTTACGGTTAGTTCGTTAGTTTCCCAGCTGCCTTCCATTATATACTTGCATTATAATTATATACTGAGCAAAACGTGAAAACTTAACAAAATAACACCGGAAACGTCTTTTACATTAATTATGCCAGTGAATGCAATTACTAGTATCTGGAGGAATGTGATCACCGACATGTATATCTTGACAATTCGCAGTCCAATACTATCGAAATAAAAATTAAAATTGAAAAAAAATGTTATTTGGTTGCGGGAAATTAATATTTGAATTTTGTTCTTCCTTTAATTCAAAGGGGGGTATTTATAAAAAGGATAAACGCAATATTTTCAGTAAATTCGAAAAGTTTGAGGGTTGTCCTAATAAATCGTAGACAATTGACATACAAAGAAAACCACTCAACATACATGCATAAAATGTTTACAGCTTTTAAGGACGGCCTTTGGCAACATGTGTACGACGTTACAGAGAAAAATCATTACACATAAAGAAATAACATATATTTTACAAGGCGATCTACGGACGAGCGGCGCACGTCGCAACATCACTCATACAACGTAACGTCACTCTTTCTCTACAGCGTGTTGAAAGTACGCGAAATCCAGCCAGAAAGCCAGTTTCTCCCACCATATCACAAATCGTTTTCCGTTTATATCCGTTAATGAAATGGGTAAAAGGCAATAATTATGCTAGCATCTGAAACTCGATAGATAAGACCAAGGACATTAAACTTCTAATGTTTCGCAATAAACATAACTCCTTTCATATGTACACATACTTTATCTCGTTACCTAGACGTTTGCCCGAGTGCCCGAGTTCACAAATACATGTTCGTATTCATTTTTTCTATGAAATAAAAACAGTTTTGTGATAAGGGAAAACATTTGACCATTCTACAGAAACACATAGATAGGGACAATAACTACTTGTATGCTTTGATTAAATTACAGCCCGGATCCAACCAGCCAGCAAGGCAATGGGAAGACTCCGCTCCAGAGTACCACAGCATCAAGATATTCGCATGCCCACTAAGCTGAAAGTGTACAAGGCAGTCGTGCTCACCTCGTTGCTCTTCGGGTGTGAGACATGGACCCTTTATCATAGGCACATCAAGCAGCTGGAACAGTTTCACCTGCGTTCCCTCCGCCGCATCATGCAGATACACTGGCAAGACAAGATAACGAATCTGAAGGTGCTAAGAAAGGCTTACTCCATCAGCATCGCGGCAAAGGTGCTTAAGGCACAGCTACGCTGGACGGGCCACGTGATTCGCATTGATTGGTCCAGGATCTCAAAACAGCTGTTCTACGATGAGCTGACTACATGCAGCCGGAAGCGGGGCCGGCCAAAGAAGAGGAACAAGGAAAACATGAAGTCATACTGCAAGAGGGCCGCCCTGACAGCATAAGGCTGTTGCCTCAGATAGAATAGCATGGCGTGCGCAAACCAAAAGAGCAGTTACCAGTTTTGAGTCTGACTGCTGCCAACGTCTAACTGCTGCCCACGAACGCCGTCACCAAGCAGCCGCAAACCCTGCACCAAGGACCGGTGTTTCATTCTTTCCTGTAACCGCTTCTGTGCTTCTACTTTTGGCCTCCGAAGCCACATGCGATCACATCTATAAGACTAAAAAAGACGTAATTCTCGGCCAAGAAAGACTAGCTTTGATTAACAGTGATTTACAAAAGCCGTTGTGTTTTTTTCTGAAGTAAATTGTAGTTATTTTCTTTACTCTTGGTGAACGTTTAGGTGGGATGATGGTGATGATGATGATGATGATGATGATGATGATGATGATGATGATGATGATGATGATGATAAAGATGGCTAAATGAAGACGACTACGATGATGATGATGATTACTATAATAAAATGCTTCATCGATTTATCGACGGTTTTTCATAAATTAATCATTAATTCTAGGAAATCTGTAGTCAATCTTGAGTTGATGATTATTTATTTTTCTCGTGCTCTCTATTCCTTTTTATGTTGAGTATCGTCCTCTTCATCTCGTTTTCTCAATGGTGAGAGGCCGAGACACTGACTTCACTCTGTAGATGATCAGCTAGATCAGCTACACTGGTAACAGTCATGACCGTTACTTATAAATTTTAAATAAAGCTTAAATATCAAACCAAATAAATTACACACGTATTATAAAAAATATTTAAAACAAATTAAATGGTGCAAACAGTGTTAAAATATTAAGATTGCCATGTTGATTTTAGCATCAATTCTCTGCAAAAACAGACATCTATGTAACAATTATCGAAGTATTTGCTTCACGATTTTTCTTGCAGAAGAAAAAAAGTACAAGCAAAGAAAACAGATCACGCACCAAAACATGCGTGCCTTCCTTTTGTAAAACACAAACATCAAACAACTAAAAAAAGTAAAACATTCGGAAATGCGTTTTTCTGTTTGCTGGTTATTTCATTGTCAAAAAAACACTAGATGATATTTATTTAGGGACTCATCAGGATCAAATGTTTGTTTTGTTTCATAAAATGTGATAATTCACATTGGGACCGTAAGGGATGGGGAAAGAAGCACCGCCGGTACACTGATTAATCCGTGCCTGTACAGTTTTTTCACTAACCTTTACTTAGAGCACTACATTAAGAAGCAAAAGAGTAATGGCTAGAAATGGAATGTGCATATCAAGAATCGCCACCCGCCGAAAACACAGCCTTAACACGCAGCCAAAGAAAGGAGAGAAGAAGAGAGCGTGGGTTTACAGGAATATCAAATTTTAAACGAGACACCACAAATAATAACCGAAATGCCATCAATTGGTAAAGCAATTTACAACTGGGGGTTAAACAAGGCTCTAGGGTGCACCATTCTTACACTTGCCCTGATAGTTTCTCAAATAAACAAAATAAATAAAATGACTCCAACCAACCTATCAACTCGACAGCATTTGTATAAAAATCCACACAAACATTCAACATATCTAAACATATACAGTTAGGGTTATTTAGGCCTGTACATTTGCGAACGTATCTTTGACTGATGCCCCAGAAAAATACGAGCTACACAAAAAGAAGTCTTTTAAAGGCACAAATATGTGAGTCAAAATTTGTAATTAGCTTGTTAATGAAAAGAACGCCGATAAATTGGAAAAAAATTCATTTAAACGGAATTCGGCTCTATATAAACTAAATATTTTACTACATAATTGCAAATATATGTAATTCCATTATTGTTGAAAATGTCCTTACAGAGAACAATATATTTCCTTAAATACACTGTAATATAATAAGTTTATGTCTTTTGAATAGTTCAATGTCAATGTGTCAGGGATCTATTTCATTTCTTTTTGAGATTTACACTTCTCGCTATGGTGCAACCAATTATTGCAGATATTGATCATAGTTTAAACCCGTTTAAACTGGTATAGTTGTTTGTAAAATAAGTACAATCTTCAATTTAAAATTTGTAATTTAGAAGTAAATCAGTTTATGAGTACATTTTGGGGGTTTTGGATTTCCGATTACGTGTTTGCCTAACTGGCCGTTTGCAAACAGCAAAATTCGATATGAAATTCGTCATTTAACAAGTTGCGACCAACCAGGAACAAGAAATTGGTATGTAGCTTAAGTAGATTTTTCGACAGATTGCTCTTTAGTCCCCTACCGTAAAATAATGATAAGTTGTAATAAAAGAAGTTTTGTTCAATGCATCAATGCATAAAACGTGAAAATTGTGTGTCTTTGAATAGATGAAAGTTAAACTAATCGAACCAATTGATTACACCAAGATCTGTACAAAAGTCAGATTCGAAGCCGCATAAGCAAGTCGCCAACGAATCAGCGATGTATTATCATATCCGATAGTGTTTGCAATCCCCTTGAAAAAAATCAAAAGTCTAGCTAAAATTTATAAAGCGCTTTAGCATGTGAAATGATACTTGGAGAGGTTCCAGAGCGTTTCTTCCCAGGATTCATATTCTCAGATCCCCTGTCAAATTCTGTTTAGTTCCGCCTATTGTTTGCTCGTAATGGGCAAACCTATTCTTTAATATGGCGACCTTTCGCCGCTGAACAAGGAATGGTATTTATCTGGAAATACCGTATTATTGTTGTAAATAAAGAGTTGTGCTCAAGCCGGAACAAGGGCAGTAATATTCGTTTCCATTACTGCGCATGAACATGAACAGGCTAAACGTTCCCTTTTCATCTCTTCCCATTACTGTAATTTTTATGTCAATTAACAACAAGGAGTCTGTGGTTACATTTTTCCATTTCATCAACGTATAAAATTTGTTTGCTTTTAAAAGTGTGTTTACTGCGAAGAATGTATACGCATTAACCGTTAAATACGATCCGATAAATATTTGCGTTCTTCGAATCAAATCGAATATACGCACTGCTTTAAAGTTGCAATTTTAAAAACAAAATCATTTGTCAATGAAGATGTCACTATTCGCACACAAAAGAACAATTAAAATATCTTGATGTTGTTTACGATTGAATGTAACAAAACTGATAATTAGTAGAGACATCGTATGATTTTGTTGCATCATTTCGTTATTTAAAGACTTTCTTCACATAAATGATATTTAGTTTGAATAAAAACATAAATTTCCAAAATATAACAAAATATTATATGACAACAAAAATCAAGCTTTATTATATTTCAGCTTGAAAACAGAAAAAGCAATATTTCACGACACGCCTGGTTTCGAAAATTCTACGAAACAAGTCCAAATTAATGAACTTCAGATTGTGTTGGTAAGAAGTACAAATATCCTACTATAAAGTATGAATAGATTTAATACGACAATATTCGTCTTTTTCATTAGGATAGTACCTCTTTTAATCTTTTTAAAAACATTCGTTCAGTATCTGGGTCTTTTCGCCGTTCGACTTCAGTATCGTTCGTTACTAGTGCATATAGTTCATCACTGAGCTGATTGTATCTCTGATGATTGCTGAGGATATTAAGAAAATCTTCATTACTCTGTCCCGGCATTTCTATCTCCTTGAAGAAGATGTTCCGTTGTAAAAGTACGCTCTCTGTTTTGTCACGTTTGTCCGATTCTTCTTTCAACTTTTCTTTTTCAGTTTCTAGCCTAAACATTGCAATACGAACTTTATCTATACGGTTCAGCATTAGAACCCGGTTTAATATTAAATCACCAAGTGTGTCAAGTAGGTCAGTTCTTTCCTTTTCAGATATTCTTCCATCAAATAAGTTTCTCTCCGGAATCATATAGTTTGGAAGTTTATTTGAGTGTACACACTGTTTCAAAAACAAAAGGACATCGATAAGTCTTTCCAAAAGACAGTGTTTTTCAACTCGACCATCATTTCTGTTTTCCTGCACCCAAAAGAAAACTGTCTTCATGATATAGGACGACATTTCTGAACAAACCGGCGCAAGAATGTTTTTTGCAACAAGTTTCAGTAGAATGTAAAGTTTTGTCTCTACGATATTTAAAGAGTTAATGAGAATGACTTCAGCTGTTGTAAAACAGATTCTCCATTCTGTTGAAGGAAACGAACTGCCTTTATTAGCAGTAGGTACAACATGTGCTTGTAGTTTCGAAATTTGTTCGGTCGCCCAACGATCTGGCCAGATTTTGTTTTGTACTCGAGTAACCCAAGACTTTAACAACCAACTGCAATCAGCGCTAAATCCATAAACAATATCGTATTTCATTATTTCATTTTCATAGTGTTCAGCAGGACCAGTTTTAATTTGTCTTAAAATTGGTTTTCCGTGAATATCTAACCAAACACTAACATCCTTACCCGACGAGATATCGAACGAATTAGATATGTATAACTCGTTATTTTCTTTGACTAAATAATTCAACACTGCTTTTGCACAATTTAAGTTATTATCACATCTCTTTAGTTTCAGTCGTGTGTAGCCCGGAGAGGAATCCTTATAGTCAAGCTCAAACACAATAGAGCTGGATGAGTCTTGACCTTGTTCTACACATGCTATTCCTTTAACGACATAAAGTCTGTCAATATCGCTTTCGTAATAGACAGCAGTGCCTTCGCATTTTCCGCCTGTTGTAATCGTGGCTACCTGGAAATCTTTGCTATTGTAAATTTCGTCAATCGCTTTATTCATATCTCTACGACAAATGATTGCTTTCTCATTGTATCCTAGATAATCAAGACATTCTAATAATTTTTCCGAAATATTTCCAATTTGTTCGCTTGTTTTTGATGGCATTTATGATTAGCTCGCTGGTTTTGTTTTTGGGTTTTAGTTTAAGGTCTTCTAACAAAATGAAAAAAGAGAAATCGTATCGAATTGGTTACATGAGAAATTCTGAAAACCCAGATTTGGTTAACGATGCATAGCAAATTAAAAAAAAGAGCTGTCCGTTTGGGCAATAACTCTATGTAGTCATACTATCTTTTCTAACAAAATCATACATGTAGGTTAGAAGAGTTCATTGTTCAAATGCAATTAAGTAAATTAAAGCTCTTCTTAATTTGCCCACTAGTGGGTGATCGTGTAAGATAATGGAAAGATCATGCAAATGTGATGCACATACACATATGACACAACTTCCCATATCCCATTAACGAGAAAATACAAATTTCGCTTGCCATATTAAAAAACTGGTTAATGCAGCTTGTAAAATGCAGTTTTTACTGGATTTTCAACCTCTTGATGTGTTCGATATTATAGACCGTTTAGAAATGCTTAACCTTCCTTGAAATCAGCATAGGGAAGTCAGCCTTTAACTATAACATAGCTTCCATTTAGTTTGTAATACTTGTTCTGGTTCTTTCAACCTTAAATTCACAAATGGTATTACCATGTACTAAACATCTCTATATATGCTATATTGCGCTTCGTCTTCAAATTATTACAATTATAACAAGTCAAAACCGCTTTACACGGACAGCTACAGCTCAAATTTTCTATTATTTATCTTAAAACTAGGTTTCGTCTATTTAACAAAAATTCTGTTACGGGTTTCAAACTTTAAAAAGGTGTCACTAAGTTGGCAAGATATATTCTTTTTAGATAAGAGGATATGACCATTAATTAGAACGAAAAACGTTGTGGCACAGTTAATTAAAACTGCAATAAATAGTTATGCTTTTTGCAATCCTGTACAGACGATCATACAAGACTCCAAAATTAAATATAAGAAATAGCATAAATAAGAGAAAACCAGAAGCGTTTGCCGCAACGTATTATTAAAAGTGGGCTGGAGTTATTTTACATAGACAAATTGTACTTGTTTGATCATATATAAACCTTTTAGGGAAAGTGTGTGGTTCGTGCACAAATGGTAAAATTATTTTGCCACTGTCCATTCTAAGGTTATTTCCCAAATGGTTCTCTTTTGTAATTGATTGTTGTGTCTCATTTGAAATTGTTATTTATATTAATCCATGCTCTCTTCTCCTCTCTACTTTGGCTGCTTGGGGAGGCTGTGTTTTTTAGTGTAGCGATTCCTGACATACATATTTCACTTTTTTATCGTTTAATATTATATTATATTATATTATATTATATTATATTATATTATATTGTAAGGTTTATATAAGAATTATATCATATGGGATGATATTATATTATATATGGAATATATTATATTTGGTAATATTATAAGCCCAAGTGAAAGTTGGATGAAATTATGAAACCCTTATGAAATGTTGTTGTGTTTTGTTTTCTGTAACAGCAAAAGTTTTTACATTTGGTTTTCACTTTTGTCGGCTTTGGTTATATCATGGAATATTATAACCTATTTTGCAATATGCTGCAATGACATTCTTTAATAAGTCCATTGCTTACTTCAAAACTATTCACAAATTTTTGGACGATATTTAATTTTAGCAACCTTCTCAATTACAGCGTCAAACAAGGTAAACATTGAAACACATGTGCACGGTTAAATTAAGTAGGCTTTGCAAACTCTTTTTAACAAACCGTTAACAAATATCGATTCAGTATTAAATGAAGGCAAGTCAAACCAACTTGTACGTGCACTGGAGCTGCACAAACACCTTAGAAAGCAAACTTAAGTCCTTGCTCATCTACCAATTTATCCGTGCTCTTAACATCTTGTCTTGCAGCCATAAAAGAATATGTTACTAGGTTCTAGCAAATACCTATTTTGATCAAAATAAAAAATCATCTGACATTTTAAAGAAGCTAAAAATCAAATAAATTTCAAGTATTCCATTATCAAGGTGATTGTTCCCCTTATTGCTTATTCATAACTAGATCAGAGACGACATCGCACCAGACTCATCTATAAAGTTTCAAGACAAAATAAAACCTATATCAATGAATGTAGAGGGTTAATACAGATGGTTCTTATAATAACTATAATACTATATGTTCTTACATGTCAAGACCTTATCGACACTTTCTTACTGGATAATACTTATGTTAGATTTTGGTACCTCTATTTGAGCATTCCAATAGGTAATTATTTTTTGCACCAATTGCGGCTGATCTTTTTATACTGGTATGAAAGAGACTTTATGTGATCTCTTTCTATCGAACATCAATATGACATTATTGCCGCCTTTAACGACACCTCGATGTACCTTGATGATTTTTTACATACATTGTCTTCCATCTCTGGTAAAAAAAACTATACCATAATAATCAACTCATAATAAATAAAATAGATGAAAAGGGAACTATTCGCTGGAAAAGAAATACTTCGGAAAATCAAGCAATTTTTAGATCTAGATCTAGATGGATC
The DNA here is from genome assembly GCA_038501625.1 of Corbicula japonica. Lineage (NCBI taxonomy): Eukaryota > Metazoa > Mollusca > Bivalvia > Venerida > Cyrenidae > Corbicula > Corbicula japonica. Next base: position 1,486,643 of record JAZAYU010000102.1, on the reverse strand, counting down.
AAAATAGTAACGTTTATTCGTGTAAATATTGTGTTGCGCTCAACCCGGGGCTAGGCGGCGTGGGCAGTATTATGCGTTTTCATTACTTCCATAAAAAGGCTTAATTAAACCGAGCCTACAATATTTTCAGTTTTGTCGGTGACTTTCAAAGTTCCCTTTTCATCTATTTGAATTTGCTTTCATTGAAAATGGTTTCGTCGCTTTTATCATGTATAAGAGATTTTTTTTTTAATATTGCAAATTTTCAATTTTTAGACGGTTATATTCCACTTGCATCTTCATACGGGTTTATATTTCCCATTCTTTTGCTTTTCTAGAGCGTGTAAAAATGATTAAGATTTTAAGAAACGTAATATTTCCAGTACATTCAAAAATAATGTTACCAACTTGAAATTTTTCTGCGCTTTGCATGCTTGTGATCAATCCATCTACAGTTGGGCGTTATGTTTACATTATTGTTTGCTCGACATTGGCTGGGTTTTAAGCGTTAATGCACGTTTATAGGGACATCTGGAAAACAAACTAGAAGCTCGATATATTTCTTTTCTTTTCTGTCATCGCGTTCTAGCTGATTTTCCACAAGAGCTCTAGTCTTGGTAAGGACATTGGGTACTCATCGTTTTGCTTGACAGTGCTTTTTCCAGCATTATTGTCTAACTAATAGGTGGGGTGGAGCTAATTCATCAAGAGCACTTATACTTGTTTGTTCATATGACCTGTTAAGCAGTGTAAGGCGATGCACCCAAGTACCCGGTTTTATCACCCCCTGGCAATTAGTTTTGGCACTGACCGTTCAAATGCGGTAACACATCGGGTTCTCATTTTCGTTAATTGTCTGTGGTGTATATTTTAAGATTGATTATTTTATAAACTATACAATTCGTGATGGATATATACATTTAAGGAACTTTTAATACGTTTTTCAAAATTTATAAAATATATATAATCATTGTTAACTAAAACCATAAATATTGACTTTCAAAAAACACAGATGGACAAACATAGATTTTGATTATGATAGTTATTAATTACTAAAAACGATCACATTTGCTTATTAATTTTTAATTTCTGTGTGAGTGGTTATTTCTGTGGTGCCTTTATTTCAGCGATTAAATAAATGAACGTGCTTTATTACCCGATATTTAAATAACGATATTTTTGATTTTAGTGAGTTCGGATACTGTTGCATTTACCGGTACTCTTAAATACATGTAAATCTGGGGACCATACGCCGCTGAATATGGAATGGTATTAATCTGAAAATACCTCATTGAAGGTTCCATGTTCACCGCCATATGCATACCATCGTTTGGGATGGATCGAAATTGTACTATTTAATGGTGTAATTACTGAGTTGCGCTCAACCCGGGGCTAGGCGGCGTGGGCAGTAATAAGCATTCCCATTACTGCCCATGAACAGGCTCAATCAAACCGAGCCTGCAGTATTTTCATATGTGTCGTGTTCGGTGGCTTTCAAACTTCCCTTTTCATCTATTTTAATATCACAGTAGCGTTGTTTGTGCCGTGTGGCGGCTGTAAAAAGTCTCCCCGTACATTCAATCAGTGCTGTTATCAGTTACGTCCTTTGAAGGTCGTTGAGCACGATACTTATGTACTATGTTTATAGTACTTCTAAAATTCCTTTTGTTTTAATATTTCGGCCAGTTAATAGATAGGTGGTTTCATGGATATTGTCTAATCACCCCCAAGGATATACTTCCTGCTTTTTAAATTTTGCCTTTGGCGTAGTCTGTGATATGCAGGATTTATATTCTAAGATCCCCTGTCAAAATTCTATTCTGTTTAGTTCCGCCCATTGTTTTCTCGTTAAGGGCAAACCAATTCTTTTATCTGGGGACCATACGCCGCTGAATATGGAATGGTATTAATCTGAAAATACCTCATTGAAGGTTCCATGTTCACCGCCATATGCATACCATCGTTTGGGATGGATCGAAATTGTACTATTTAATGGTGTAATTACTGAGTTGCGCTCAACCCGGGGCTAGGCGGCGTGGGCAGTAATAAGCATTCCCATTACTGCCCATGAACAGGCTCAATCAAACCGAGCCTGCAGTATTTTCATATGTGTCGTGTTCGGTGGCTTTCAAACTTCCCTTTTCATCTATTTTACTCAGATAATAATTTTAAGCTGTGCAAATCATGTCGTTATATTGCTTAAACACAGGTTAATCGCTGTAAAATAGTTCACTCGTTGGAAAATGATTGAATAGGCACACCTTTTCTAATTATTACACATATTAATTATCTAAGTCAAACATTCTATTATTTATGGAACCATTACGAAACATTTATAAAATTCTACACCGTGTTTGCTTTGATGGTTTTTTCTTGTTGTTTTTTTTGTACGACTACTTTAAGTTTTTTTCCCATTTACAGGTGATAGGTAACCCAAACGTAATATCGGTACATACATGAGTATTTACTTTATTTTTATAAGTTTTTATGGCAATGAAAATGATCATTACATTTAAAGTTTTTACCGAGACCGCAGATCTTAGTCTGATTATGAACGAACGTGATGCCTCAGAAATAATGCAATCCGAAATAAAAATAAACATGAATTTTAACAAAACTGCAAATATTTCGTGCCCGCAGAAATAACCACTTACACAGTATATCTGTCTTGCTTTTTAAGAAAGAATTTCTTTTAATCTGGTTCTAAAGATCTGCTCCAATTCAGCATTTTCTCCTCTCTCCGCGCTTGCAGATTCCATTACCATCATGTAAAGTTCGTCACTTAATTTGCTGTAAGTTTGGTCTTCGTTTAGAATATTTTGAAACTCCTCTGGGTCATTTCCATGCGAATCAATCTCTTTGAAGCGTATGTTCTTTTGTAGTACATGTTTTTCAATTTCGTCACGTTTCTCAGATTCTCTTTTTAACATGTCTTCTGAAATGTCAAACTGACATAGCGCTTTACGTATTTTATCGACTCGGCTCACCATGAGTTTTCGTTCCGCTATCAGTTCATCCAACTTGTCAAGTAGATCGTGTCTTTCGTCGGCGCTTATTCGCCCCTCTAACAGATTCCTATCAGGAATCATGTAACTAGCAAGTTTGTTTGAACACACACATTGTCTTAAAAACAACAGACCGTCTATAAGTCTATCAAGAAGACACTCTGGTGTAAAATGGGTCTGATCTTCTTTCATCCAGAAAACAATGTTCTTCATTATATAAGAGGAAAGTTCTGAGCAAATAGGCGCAAGGACCTTTTTTGTCATTAACTTAAGAAGAACGTACAATTTGGTTTCTTCGTCATTGAAAGAATGCATTAATATGATTTCTGCTCTAGTAAAACTAATTCTCCATTCAGTTGTCGGGTTGATACTAACTTTATTTGCCACTGGTACGACATGAGCCTCAAGTTTCGCAATTGTTTCTATCAAACAGGGTGTTGGCCATTTATTTTTCTGGACGCGGTTTACCCAACTCTGAATCAAAGACTTACACTCAGAGTATATGCCATATACAAAGTCATACTTTATGTCAGCGTTTCCAAACGGGAAGGATGGTCCGGTTTTACGTTGTCTGTCAATTCGTGATCCGTTGATATCAAACAAAATAATCTGTCCTTCAGGATACAGAGAAAACGAATTCGATAGATAGTAGTCCTCATTTTCTTTCACAAGATATTTCTCCACAGTTCGCCAACATCGCGAACTTGGTGCATATTGTATTAGTTTGAGTCTTGTGTAGCCCGGAGAGCAATTCTTGGCATTTATTTCAAAAATGATTTCCCCTTCAATATCCTTTCCTGGTTCTGCACATAGCACATCCTTGACAAAATACAATCGGTCTATGTCACTTTCAAAATAGAGAGCTGTACCTTCGATCTTCCCGCCGCTTGTTATGATATTAACTGAGTGGTTCTTTTCATTGTGAATGTAGTCCAATTGTTGATTAACTTCCCTGCGATATTGCACCATGTTTTCATTATATCCCAGATAATCGAGGCAGTGTGATACTTTTTTCGAAAACAGTTCATCTCTTCCATTTTTCTGCATTTTCCTCGATGTAGAAATTTCTAATTAAAATATGAAACCTTTTTATATTCACATATTAATATTAATTCAATAATAAAAACATTCATTTCCTGATGAAGTATTGATGTCGTTTTAAGTTCACTGTGTTTAAAGAAAAGATATGATTAAGCTCAATTTATGCGACATAATTTTCCGCTTTAATAAATAAACCTCTATGCCTTGATTGGGGATTTTGGAGATTTATTTTATAATTTTCAAAAGTCGCCACCAGTATGAATCAGGGCTTGTTATCGACCTGTACCCTACCAGAAATAGAAGAATATGATATTTCTAGGTACCAAATGTTCATTTGTATGTACGCGTAATTCGTTTATTAAGTTGAAAATACGCTTTATTAAATGATTTTGTGAATTTGTATTCTGTGGGTGTTAGTATTCTTAATGATTTTGAGCAGTCAGTTGTCTTTCGTTTTGAATGAAGTGTTACTAATAAATCAGTTAGTATTCATTGCATGGTTTATTAAAAGTTTTAGGGCATAAGCACAAAAATCAGCCCAGTAATGCCCCAGTACGAAGGTGTATACTTAGCAAAGTTGTTAAGTTTACTAAATATTTGAATAGAGAAAAATAATTTCTAAAAAGCATAAACATTATGATTTCCCCACTGTGTCAAATGCCTTCGAACATGTTCACATAAGATCTTTAAATATATACATAACAAGTTGTACTCGTATTTTTGGCTTGGCCTTTCTCTTCTTGATACTGAAAAATTTGTGTTACCAAAATATAGCTACCAGGCAAAGCTATCACCACAATATGCCTGTCTTATGTCACCAAAATACAATATAGCTGGCAATGTTGTATGAACATGTACAAATAGTCCAAACATGCAAATCTCCTCTTGCAGACACAACCATTTGTCTATTGTTACATCTGAGTCTGTTTAATCCTTCAGTAATAAGCTTTATTCGAGAAGTGCTTGGACTAATTAACTCTACCCATTACTGCTCTAAAACCATTTTTAAAGACAATACTTTATAGAAATACCAAAAAAGAGTTAGATAGTCACCAAACCTCGATGAGTTGTCTGAATATCTATTCCTGACAAGTATCAATCAAATGGAGACCGGACCTGATATTGTCATATTTTACAGATTAATCATTTATTTACAGTTTAAAGATTAGTTGGTTAAGAAGGATAACTTTGTCAAACTGCGAAAGCTGGCTATCACTTGCTAACATTAAATATGTAGATATCATAAAACTAGGACCAAACTTTTGTGTAGTCGAGGCGGATAAAATAAGAAATCCTTTTTGGAAAAATGTACTCCAGAGCTGGTCTGAATTATGCAATAAATTACAAATTAGCAACTTAGAAAGTATTTTATTGTCACCTTTGTGGTATAACGATCATTTTAATAATAAAAAATTATTTTTTAAAAGCTTGTACAACAAAAACATTATAAATATTATTGATTTGATCAGTCCTGAACGGGTCTTTTACACTTTCGAACCATTAAAAACAATTTATAATATAAATGGTACATACTTAGACTACAATTGTATAATAGTTACATCCTACAGGAATGGAAAACCATTATTAGAAATAACATAAAACTAATACAATCATATAAACAAAACATTTCATTAAGTCCTTATGTGAAAGTTCTATTAAAAGACTTAAAGGGAAGCAAATCATTTTGCGAAGTTATCTCAAATGCAAATAAAATAGTTACCCCCGTAAAATGGAATAACCACTTGGGAGTGATAACTGAAGAAGAATGCAAACAAGTATACAAAAGATTGAACACAATTAAAGAGGTAAAATTAAAAGATTTCCAATTCAAGTTAAAGAACAAAATACTTATTACAAAATCTCTGTTGTTTAAGATAGGTAAATTAGACAATATTTTATGTTCATATTGTAATAGGACAGCAGAAACAATAACACACCTGTTTTTTTTCTTCAGATTACACTAAAAAACTTTTCTAAGTATACTATTTTCCTCCCGATTTTTTTTCATATTTGTAAGAACGAAATTGCAACTGTTATACCTATCATATGACAGTCAAGTCTTTATTTTACACTATCTAGTTATCGACTTCCTTAATGCACGTGCATTTCGAAGACTGGAGCAGTTCTTAACCAAGGAAACTCAAATTCTGAGGAATATCTGCGACAAGTCCTTTTTCCGGTTGTCCATCCACGCCTTCAGTCAATTTAAATCTGGTTATGGTCTAAACTTGGAAGGCCCGAACGAAATGGGCTAGGATTCCCCCGAAGTGTCGTTCAGAACTGCATTACCTTCATGTAATGTTGGTGGTCATATGCGTTCTTGACCGATATTGTGAATTTGTATTCTGAGGGCGCCAGTGTTCTAAATGATTGTGAGCAGTCAGTTGTCTGTAATATTTAATATTTGTTTTACTAATAAAACAGTAAAGCATTTATTGCATGTTATTGCAAGTTTCAAACCAAAAACTCAATTTTCAAGCCTGTAATGCCCCGATATGAATGTGTTTACCTAGAAAAGTTGTTAAGTGTATTAAGTGTTTGGCAAATTTTACATCAGACATTTTTAAATGTCGATTTAGTACTAAAATGATCGAATCTTAGACTTGACCGAAAAGTAAATTCAGAATTTGATGATATGGTTTAGAAGACGAATATGGTCTATAGCCATAAATTACATTAATGGGTGGGGTATGATTGCGTTGCATTTCTTGTTCCGTGCTGTTGTATTGGCGTCCAGGGGAACTATCATATATGAGGTATCTGAATGTTTTCTAATACAAATTCAGGTTCCTTTAGATATATATTAATACCGTTAATCTTGGTTAATAATTGACCAAATTCGACAGCCATAAGAATCACGGCGGGTAGTCGACCTGCGCCGTACCATGCATTTTGTCGACAAGTCGGCCATTTTGGCTAGGAAATGGTAAGTTTCTTAATATTTCCTTTTTACAATAACTCTTCAAACAAATGTACAGCTACGAACCTGCTATCCATTTTTTTTTTGGGGGGGGGGGGGGTGGGGTATTGTAAATTTTGATCGGTATAACTGTACATTGTTAGGCTTTTTGTCCAAGAAAGTTTATTTTGTTTTTATTTCAGGGTTTTTTCCAGCACCAAGTACTGCTGACAACACAGACTGTAGAACTCAGCTATATAAACTGATAACAGTCGGGGAATAAAATGGGTATCAGATATCTGACATTCCGAGAAGTGCCTAACTGTGTGCGGAGAAGTAAATGCTAACGGCGATAGAATTTGCAAAGTTTTTTCTTACCTGAAATATAATATAATACGATAAAAGAGAGGATTTTGGTTTTAATTTTGTAAAAACTATTGAAACATGGCTATCGGTACCACAATTTAAGGAAAAAGTTTTGACAGTTTTTTGCCATTTAATTTAAAAATACAAGCGAAGTTTAAAATCTTTAAAATCAATACTGCAAAAAATGTATATCTCAGCCGTTTTTATATTAAGATTGAATAAAAAAACTAACCAATTAAAGAGTTACAGCGTTTCCGGATACTCGGCTAAAATATTACATCTTTGTTCAGCAATCATGTGATTTAATTTGGGATATTAAAAGACACGCTAATGTCATAATATACTTCAATGCAAAAAAAGATAACAAAATCATGTATAAGATCAAGTCACGATTTCTTTTAAAAATATCTTTAAAAAAATAATGTACGCTGATTTTGTTACCTTATCAAATGACAATACATTAAATGTATAGTGTTCAACCCCACCAAGAAGAGCCAAACGATTTATAAAAAGGTGCAATATGAATATCAGGAATTGCCACATTCAGAAAAAAACAGCCTCCCCACACAGTCAAGAAGAAGAGAGTGGGAGAGAGCATGGTTAATTAAATGATCAGTTTCAAAAAAGACACCACAAAAAATTGACAAAAATGAGAACCCGATGGGTTAACGCCTTGGAATGGTCAGTGGCAAAACAAATTGCCACAGTGCAGGTTCTATGGTGCATTAATAGGGATAGAAAACGTTCTGCCACAGTGAGAAGCACCTGACTTGATGTGGAGTAATAAGAAAGTATATGAGATAATGCTTTATCATACCAAAATCATACGCAGGTTGTGGAGGAATAACATATATATCTTCAATTTTAATAGATCACATTCAAACACTTGTTTTTATACACATGACGACATGAGCAATAGTGTAAATACATTTCTTAATTCTAAAGACAAAATATTTTACATCTAATCTAAGCATTTATATAACTTAACCAATGTTTAGATTAAAGTATCGGATGCTGATAATCCATATTTTTCACCATGGTCGCCAAACAGTATCCTTTGAGAAATTGTTTGAAGCTCCGTTTTCCAAATACTTTTTATATTCGAAGGTTTCATAGTTTGCTGGGTAAAACATGTTTTGGTGCACAGCGTTTTCTAAGTTATATGGTGATTCGAACATTATGTTCCCACCTGAGGGATTTTCGATTGAACTTGAAACATTAGCTCCATTGTAGAACATTCCTTCATTTGGAACCCAGTGATTTTGCATCCTAACACCATTACCGTATGAATCATCAGTAGACATACTAATGCCGTTATCCTCGGCAATGTTTAATGTTCTACAGTCTCTACTCTCTAACGCAGTCAAATAAACATTGTTTTCATTTGCACCTGAGCATTCACTCACACTCCTCAAGTATTCATTTGCTAAACTTTCTTTATTTTGATTGAGCGTGTTAGAATTTTCAAAGTCTTCGTTTGATGCTTCCTGAAATGTTATGGTTCTTTTCTTTAAAGGCTTCGATAGGGAAACATTTTCATCACGCTTTCTTTTCATCATAATTTCATTATTGGATGTGTTAATACCTAATTGAATGTTGCCGAGCACTTTTCTCTTCTTTGGAATTGTTAAGACACTATGAGTTTGCGTCTCTATTTGAAGTTTACTTAAATACGTCTCGTCCACAGCTATCTGGGACACCGTGTCCATTTGCTGTTTTCTTATACAAGACTCGTTCAGTGGTAGGATACGAGCGTTGCTCGGTGTTACTTCTTCTTGGTTTGGACATGTAAGTCTTCCAGAAGTGTCATATTCTGTCTCTACTTTGTTATTTAAACTTGCGAGACAAAAAGTAGTTTCATGATCAGTTGTGTATACTTTATATTGTCCAGTACTCTGTGGTTCGGTTTCTTTTGGTAATATGTAGTTTGCCATGTGTTCAAGACTAGTGTTAGTTAAACTTACGCGTTGATCATCACCGGTGTACCCTTGTAAATGTTCATTAGTCGGAGGTTCGGCTTCTTTTGTTAATGGATAGTTTGCCTTGCGTTCAAGAACATTGTTATTTAAACTTAAGCGTTGATCATCGCCTCTGTATCCTTGTAAATGTTCAGTACTCGGTGGTACGCTTTCTTTCGTAAATGGGTAGCTTGCCATGTGTTCTAGAAGCTTTTGCTTCACGATATCGTTATGATCTCCATTGCTTGTGCTTGTTTCACCTGTGAGGTAGTCTACAACGTATGAGGTACATTCGTTGAAGCCATTCGCGTAGCTAGCCTCACCGATATAAGTCTCGTGTACTCGCAAATTTTGAAGATGTTGTATATAGCGTATCGTCATTTCCAAGGTATCTGCCTTTTCCAGCTTCGACATCGGGATACTCTGCAGTAAAAACGAAAGTAATAATGAATAGTTTGTGGACCTGGGTTGAAGGTTATAAAACTGAGGTTGGAAACCAGTCTCAGATCTCAAGAATCTGATTGGCTGAAATGGCGACCTGTTTTATAACCTTGGGCGCTGGACTATGATGAATTTTAGTTCTTTTGGTAGCTGCATTCCATTAATATGTGTTGCGCGTTGCGATTTTGCGTTCATCTATCAGCCCATTTCTTATGCACTTTGAACATGAACATATTGAAAAAAGGACAACTTCATGGCAATGTATTTACATATTGTTTCATTTACAAATTAACGAGCAAAACAAAAATTGTTAATTGAAAATAAAACGAGAAACCATTGTTGAAATCAACATTATTTTTTATAGGAAAATGATTATCAGAGTTCTCAAAAAGCACTGGACTTCATACAAAAACTTTAATTTGACAGGATGACTCTTTACTAAAATGCTGATTAACTGTTATCTAATAACGAGATTAACGTGGGTTACCTCTCTGTTTACAGACTGTAGGACCATAGACTTCAGGTGCAATAGGGCATCATTTATTCTTGCTCTTCGTTTTCTCTCTTTCAGGGGTTTATCAACCTAAATCAGAATAAAGAGAAATAACTGGTACAGATACTTACTTCAACATTATCAAGGTAGTTTCCCTTTGCAAGTTAATGAATTGTATTACCGATACGACTCGATGTGTTGAAGCGAGTTATCCAGTACATTGATTGAGTAGATTGGTTTGTTTATTACTTTAATTGCAATATTTTGTTTTAAAAAGGACATTGTGAAATTAGCTCCTTTGTTCCACTTCTATCGTAGGATAACATATATACGAAAGTATAAAGATATGTTTTATTCGGAATTGTTTTTAGAAAATAATATAAACTCACCTTTTCATTATCCGTCTTTCTTGTTGAACTCATACTTGCTTTTCAAATTAATTAATTTTTTAGAAAGAATTTGACATTTTCCTTGTCTTTACTCGAGTAAGTATCCTACAATTGTGAACAAAGATGATAAGCGTATACCTTATGTTTCATCTACGTTGTTCACGGCTCGGTAAACTTGTCGCCTGACTTCAGATCAACGCATGGCGACATCTGTAACATCTGTAACATTTCGTTTTGAAAATAAGTTTTCTCGTTTAGCTATTTGTTAATTTAACTGTTTCACATCGTTAGGTTTATATGATACGGATAACCAGTTGTAATTTTTAAGATTAATTTCTTACATACTTGATAATTATATTGTAATGAAGTCAAGGACGAAAGTACTCATTGATCTTAAATAAGTCGGTCAGGCCAATTCTAGCAACAGGTTACTAAATTATTTAAATAAATTAATTATCTGCATAAAGTCTTTTTAGTATATAAGGACCGCACCGACAGAAAAGGGTGGATTTTGATTTATAGAACATTCACTATACGTCGAGTGAGGAAAGTACCGTAGCTTCCGAATTCCTACAAGAACTGTCTCGATGAACCTTGTCTCTTGGCGGTATTCTATACGGGGCGACTTTTTACAGCCGCCCCATGGCGCAAACATTGCTACTGTGATATTGAAATAGATGGAAAGAATTTTGAAAACCACCGAACACGATAAATGACAAAATATTGGAGGCTCGGTTTAATTGAGCCTGTTCGTAGGAAGAAATGCATAGTATTTTATACGTCTATCCTTTTCTTTTCTTTTTTACTCAAAACGGGAGATAAAATATGCATGCTAGGTTTCGTTATGGTCAGAATAATCCAGAAAAGGAAAACACCGCTTCACTTTCTCGCTTTGCCACCAACTTAGCTTGAGGACCCCCATTGGAAATTTGTTTTTATTTGGATGCAACGAGACGCACAAGTTTGGATGCAAAAATTCCGAAAATGTGGTTCTTTTGGCAGTAACGGAAACCCATTATGTCTTGTTATCACACTAAGCCCTGAACTACGAGATTTTAACCAATTTTCTTCACAAATTTCAAAAGCTGTAAAACCAGAGTTTTAAAACGACGTCATTCCCTCCCTGATTGATAGATTTCTATAATTTTATAATGAAAATGTGAAAATTTTTAAAACGAACTCAACTTTCGAGAGAAATATTCCAAACCACTACCGATTATTCGATTGCTGTTTTGTTTTAGTCATTGATGGGGGTTTGCCATTATAAGACATTATTACCTTTATTGCAATGCATTGAAGTAAAACTTATGACTTAAATAACTTAATATTTAATTAGGGCCCAAGACTTCCTTCAGGTATTATACTCTTCTATAGCATGGGAGAACGAGGGAACGATCTGCCAATTAACGCCGTGTGGTTTGCGGCATTTATCGCAATCTTTAACGGCAATGTTCGCTTCATTAACTCAACTACTTCTTCCAAATTTTCGCTGCAAGGTTCCCACGCAGGTCAACAAAAGAGATTTACCACATTAAAGGTATTATGTATCACAACCGGGTAATTGGTTTTAATTCATGACTTTCTTTTTGCTTTTGTGCGGCTTTTCCCTAATAGGTTCTAAGAATAAAAACGTTGTGAAAAGTAAATACGATGGACACTGATTTATTCTGTTGAACAAAAACAAATGCGAAATCATCGAAAAGTGTGGTATTATTTTATTTATCGCATGTTTAAATTTCGCGTATTTCGCGTTATGAAATGTGGGCGAAATCAAGCCCCGCGAATTTAAACCACATTTTAGCTTATTACATGAGAATATTCCAAATGCGCGGACTTACATCCGCGCTAAAATATCATATTCACTCTATGTACGAAACTTTATCCACGCGAAATTAAATGATACGACAGTAACGGTACTTTTTTTTCAATTTTGTTCAGATATTTGTTACTTTTCATTCATGATCATCAGAACGATCATTTTAATTTGTAAAAAATCATTTATACATGGTGTCCGACTTTGTAGTCGAAAATCTATTAATGATGCGTTACAAGTAGTGTTTTATGGAAATAAATCTGAAATCCCAGCAATTAGAAAAATACCACAATGACATTGGATAAAATATATTTTCAACCACTTATATCGTTTAGGTCCATTTGTATATATCTTGTGGGTTTTTGTACTAGTAATTAATTTACATCTGCAGCTGATTTCAGTCCATAGCATTCTTGCCGCCAAAATTTGAAAACGACGTATGTTAAACGAGTATTTATTTAATATACAAAACATATGTCGCCCAGTATGTAAAGTTATACCAGAATGAATGGATTATGATTGAAAGTTAATCACTGTCCCAATCGACAGCACGTGGAATGCGCGAGCCAAACTGACAAAGAAAATTTACAAAACGATTTACATCAAATAGAGCATCACCTGTGCCCGTATATAAAGAATCTATTGGTATATAGGCGTCGTTAATGATAAAATTTACAGTCTGTTTCACATTTAAGATGAATCAAACACAATATACACAAATTAACATCTTTTTTACATACTGTGTGCATGCGCATTTGATCGGAAAACATCGTCAATTTACGGACAGCCAATTCATCTGCATCATCTGTTTAACGGATTTTTTGAATCCATTCAATCAGAAAGCGATATTTTTTAAAACATTCAACTGGTGCCTGACACATTTGTTCCTGTTAAGTATTACTTACACCATCTGTTGTTTTCAACATTCCAGTGGTAACGATTGCGCCGGCTTAATTTAAAACTTACTAACAAAGGAAAGAGTCCGCGATCGCGTACATCTCACGGCCGTACCAAATTTGACAAAGTAAAATTTTCAAGGAAAATGGAAACCTTCTGGTATATTAGCATTAAATAAAGGTCAATAAATGCACAAACATGTCCATTTTGCACCAGTTAAATGTTTATTTTTAGCAAAGAATCTATGACAGAACGTTGTTTCCGCAAGAAATTTAGCAATTTTTGTTCGTACGCCCGCACGCCCGCGCGTGCATGTGTGTATTTTTAAATGGTTTAAGTGTAAAAGGTTTCGAAGACAGAGAAAGCTTTACTGGTCTAATTAAGAATCAATGTCAGTAAGTTTACCATTTACCAATAAAACAAAGACGTTTCTAATTAATTAACTATTACTTAAAAGCGCTCTCTATTGCCAACACTGGTTCGTTAGCGTCGTGTTGGTTCCAGGGTGTTGGTTAAATGCGGGTATTGTGTTAATTGAAAGTTATCAAAATCTAATGTTTATATTTTATGTCATAACAACATTACGACTATAAATGCTTAGATTAAGCACATTCGGCCTTTTTGGAGAAAATTAATCCACCACAAATGAGTGATCGCCTGAATTAGATACAAGTCTCTATTTCATTCTTGGTGCTCGAGATTTGAGACCGGTCGTAGAATCAGGTTTTAGTATGCTCTTGGGGCACTGTCACAAATTCTCGTGATCGAGTTTTCAGTATCGGTTCTAAACATGTTGTCTAGACCATCGTTGGCCATGTAAACTAATTTTTTAAACTTTATTCATCTGTAAAACAAAAACGGGACCTGTTCAACTCCTCAGTTAACTTAGAAGCAAGAGTCATCCAATGTGATCAGGTTATCAATAAAAAGTAAATGAATTTCATGCATTTAAGACAGCTGTTTACTATTAATATTAAATCAGAACAAAAGACGACAGGTTCTGAAAAAACACGAAGCGAAAAATTCTCTAAATAGTGCTAATGAAAACACCTGCTATGTGAACACCTTCCAATACTCTAATTTCTGAACCTATACATACAAACTTCCAATTTTGTGCTGTCACCTGCTATGCGTATATAAAAAAGTAACAAACAAAGTTCTCATCTTCATGCATCACACTGTCTGTATTATGCAGTAAAGGCACCTGCTCTGCGTTGCTCTTGTGTTTGCATATTAAAACATGTAGCTCACTTAACGATCACCTATTTAGATGTAACGTAGTTGAATCCCCTCTATGCACCTGTGGTGATAGAGAAACTACAGACCACTATTTCCTTAAATGTCCGAACTTTTCAGATCAACGACGATTATATCTTAATGACCTCCCATGTCCTCCTCTTATAAACAATCTACTGTTTGGGTCTGAACATCTCTCAAATGAAGCCAACATTATATTATTCACTAATGTACAGATGTATATTCAATCTACACGCAGGTTCCTAAGCTAGGTCTAGAGTTTGGCATATCCCTCTCTTCTCTCTCTCTCTCTCTCTCTCTCTCTCTCTCTCTCTCTCTCTCTCACACACACTCTCTATCTCTCTCTCTCCCTTCTTCTCTCCGTTACTGTATTTCTAAAACGACATTTTTAGTAGTAGTAGTAGTAGTAGTAGTAGTAGTAGTAGTAGTAGTAGTAGTAGTAGTAGTAGTAGTAGTAGTAGTAGTAGTAGTAGTAGAGGTGGTGCTGGTGGTGGTGGTTGTTTCTTTAATACTTCTACATATAATTAGTACTAAAAAACATAAAATATTAATTCTAATTTTATTTATGATTTTCTTATTTTTATCAACAAGAAAACTCGAAAAATTAAAAATGTTTCCAAAGCCTTAGAAATAATTGCTATCCCTACATGAACAAATAAAGATATGCTCTGCACGAACTGAAAAAACTTATTCGTTAGCTTTTATTTTAAATAAAAGCTATATAGTTTTTAACATTTATTTACGTTAAATTTATAGGTGGAAAATTGAACATAATAAATATTTAAAAACGATGGCCACTTGAATGTATTAATTCGTCAGGCGTATTTTGGAACATTTAGTTTCACTGTGAATACCTAGGGATCCGTTATTTACAATGAAAATACAAGTTATATTACCGCCCAAATGTCCGAGATTTTTCAATGCTTTTATGTAGGAGGAATTTTCCCACGAGGCCGAAATGGTTTGAAATGCAACACTGTAAAATTTAAACACTCGCACGTGGATGTAAAAACATAAAAGACCGCTGCTGATTATTTTTGGATGGGAGCGCGTTTATAAAACGTTAACAATTACAATTTCTCATGAAGCGAGTTGATAGTTAACATCTGGTTCCGCAAAAGTATATGAGAAACTTGAAGTGCGCTTGTGTGGAAAAGGTCATGTGAGTGTCATGCGGCTAATTGATTGGTTAACAGTAAATGTTTCTTTAAATTCGCGCGCCATTCTCGTGTTTTACCGTGAGAACAGCGTCTTTGACAAAAGTTCTTATCGTAAACGCGTGGCCAGCGCAAAATTGTCGAGATAACGTCAAAAAGAAAGCTTATCATATATCTACGGTGGCATAGATGTGACATGCGCGTTTTTTTATTTATTTTCGTTTGATAAGTTTTTTTTATATTCAAAATAAAAAATCTCATCAAATTATTGCGTTCCCACGAGATATATTTAAAAGATTTTTTTATTTTCAAAATAAAAAAAAATCTCATCAAATTATTGCGTTCCCACGAGATATATTTAAAAGATTTTCTTATTTTCTCTAAAAAAATATAAAAAAATAATTGCGTTCCCACCACTTATTTTATTGCGTTCGCACGAGATAACTAGCCAATCAGAAATTACCTTAAATAACGTCGAAACTACTTCCCTTTGATTGCCTCGCGCCATTTATGTGTTTTGTAATCTAGTTTTTGTACTTTGCAAAATGAAACACCGTGAATAGCATTGTACAGAACATAACGAGGCAGAAAGCAAACAAACACAAGCATATGTCTAAATGTCCGACCCTCAATGCAAACCCAATACCTGCCTTAATATTATTTTCCTATATTGATGGCAGAAAACTATGAAGAGGAATTAACTTGGGAGTTTACTAACGGTCATTTCTGATTGGTTAACTATCTCGTGGGAACGCGATGAAAAAAGTCGTGGGAACGCAATAATTTGATGCGTTTTTTTTTTATTTTGGAAAAAAAAACACTTTAAATTTATCTCGTGGGAACGCAATAATTTAATGTGTTTTTTTTATTTTGAAAATAAAAAAATCCTTTAAATTTATCTCGTGGGAACGCAACAATTTGAAGATGTTTTTATTTTGAAAAAAAAAGTTTAAATATATCTCGTGGGAACGCAATAATTTGATGAGGTTTTTATTATTTGAAATAAAAAAAAACTTAAAAAACCAAAATAAATAAAAAGCACACATGTCACATCTATGCCACCGTATTTACGTAAGTTCTAGACTAAGTTTACTTATCTTTGGGGACCTGTTGTCTTTAATATAAAACTCTATTTACATGTTTAAGAGATCAGTTTAATGTGCTGACATCCGAAAACTGTGGGCGTTGTTATTGTATGATCATAACAGGTTTTAGATTAACAACGTTGTCACAACACATTTCGCAAATGCATAACATTATACATACATCATCCAGAAACTAATCAAATAAAAAAAGAAACGTGACAAAACATTTCCTTGTTAAAAAAGATGCAAACGAAACTTTAAATGCCACCGAACACGACAAAAATTGAATATATTGTAGACTCGGCTTTATTGAGTCTGTTCATCCGGAGGGCTAGGCGACGTGGGCAGTAATATGCATTTCCATTACCGCCCACGCTGCCTATCCCACAGGGTTGAGCGCAACTTACTATTTAAACCAGTAGACATTACAATTTCTATCCATCCCGAACGACGCTGTGCATATTGCGGTGAACATGGAACCATCGAAGTAATATATCATAGATCGTCATAACTTTGCAGAATAGAAACAATCCTGCTTAGAAAGTGAACTCATTTTGATATTTTGGATTTATTTGATTTTCTGCGGTCTCCAATTGTTACATCAGAAGATGTGCGTACGGTCTGATGATTTTCCAAATGGTATAAGTTACAGAATCAACGGGGTCTGCATTAAACTACAATAAATCAAGTCTCAACCGATAACGAACCCTCTAAGATATCTCGCGTTCCAAATGTTTATTATTATTTACAATTAAAGTACGTTGCTCGCATTCTTTTCAAAATGAATTTAACTTTTTAATGGAAGTTCTCTTCAAAATTATACAAATCAGACACTTAAATATTCAAAGATAGAGACAAAAATACATATTTGTAAACTAAATGACTGAAACTTTTAGATCAAGGTAAATTGATACTAAGTGCCGCGAGGGCTTTTTTTATTTAATTCAGCTAGTCAACAGCTAGTCAATATGTCTCTGATCGAACCCATTATTTGCAAATAACATTCATATACAGAAGAAAGATAAAAAAAACCTTGACGTCAGTAAGACCACCCATAAATTTAGGCAATTTCGCTAATAGGACTGCAATTTCGACGTCCGTTTTTATTTTGCTCTTATGAATTTCCATTCCATAATAAAGACCACTTTTGTTTAGAGATTGTATATTTACCTTTTTCTTTAAAACTATGTGCTTTTTGTAAACATATAATACTCAATAAATAAATCCGTGTGTTTTACACATTTATAATTACAAATGAATTTTCGGAAACTGTGTAATAGTTCAATATTGCCATGATTCGCATTTCTTTTTAACTTCCGTTACATGCAGAACTTTTTAAGCCCAAATGATGGTTACCATGCATATTTGTTGTTTTTTTCTTAGATTAGTTTATGCGTATAAACTAACAATATACAGTAAAACGAAAAATAAAACAGTGAGTTTGACTTATTGAAACGATTTAGAACTTGGATTTTAAATTAACTTCCGTTACATGTTTGTTTACCAGCCATGACTTTCTTGTTTTACACCAAAAGCTAACAAAACAACTTATTTTAAATTTGTTTCGGTTGTGCAACATCATGTAAACAAACAACCAAATAATATTACAAGAATTTAAATCAACACCACAGCAGAAAGAGTAAAAATAAGAAAATATTTACTAACCTTTAGAAAATCGAAACGAGTCGCAGAAAAACTTCGACCATTCCAATGCCAAGCTGTGAAAACTACGACGTCATGAATTGCTTGTGACATAAGTTATGTACCCGAAGATAATTACTAGTGCTATCGGCTTAATTGCAGATTGCTTCAATTATCGATTTTATAACGGAGGTTAATCATCAAGGAGGTTAAAAAATAAACAGATAATCCGAGCTTTTTTACAAATCAACTTTGTTGGAAAAACAAGCCAGCATTTTTATTCAAGAAGGCAACCATACTATTCTTTAAATACCAGTTAGCAGCCGGAATAGATGTAAGGTAACATATTAAATTCAGTCACGGCAGTTAATTGATTTTTTAACTGTTTTCAATTTTGTTTTAAATCGACGAAAAAAGACTTTTATTTATGCTTGGTTTTACACCAACATAAAAGTTTTATTTCGTCTATACACAAATTTGTTTACCCGTAGTATCGTCTTGTTTTACGACAACGGAAGTTAAAGGGGTTTTGGCGACATTAAAAAATCATACTTTAAAAAAAAAGAAAGATGAAAATAATAAGATTTAAAGTGATGAAAATCGAGAATGATTTCCAACTAAAACATTTAATTTTGTTTTTTCGTTTGACAGCAACTGTATCTGTTATAAAATATTCTGTTGTAATGTTACTAGTCAAGGCGACACTGAAAAAAAAATGAAATACTGTTATGTACTGTGACGTTCAATTATGACATTATTTGATCTTAAACGTCAAGTAAAATGGTCTGCAATGATATGATATGAAACAATTTTTGTACCAAAAATTTGAGAAACAGAATTTTTTGCATAACTGCTGAAAACACACAAGAAAACACATGGAGACATATTCGCATATAAATGGCGCATAGATTTCTGGAATGGGATTTCTGCCCGCGATATCAAGTTTTCGGCTCGCGATATCAGGTTTTCGGCCCGACCTTTATCATGCAAAGAACCCGGGCATTTTGGTCATTATTTGTTACTATTTATAGTAACACATGTAATAAGGGGTTTTACTGTACTCAAACTTTCGCTTCGCTGTACTCAGCAGCAAAACATATTTGATTGTATTTACGGTAAGTAAATAAAATAAAAACTTAACTAGAATGTTCTAACGTTTTCGAAATTGTATGTTTCTAACGGATTTTAAGTAGTATATAATTTGAATACATTTTTCTATCAACGATGTATGATATCGAATTACCTTTAAGTTAATATATTTATGGTGAACAAAGCATGTATTCCTTTTCATATATTAAAGAGTGTATACGCAACACCATGAGGTTATCACATCAAAGGGGCACCACATTCTTCGAATTCAGTGTCTCGTCAATGTTCGAATTCAAATAAGACTCAATTTGAGCTCTTGTCGGACTGATAAAAACCGTTTGCGTTTCCCCTTAGTTTGATAATTTTCTGATACATGCATTTTAGTGCATTGATGTTCATGTATGGCTTTTGTCATCATAGAGCTTTGTTATCAAGAAAAATGTAACAGGCAACTGTTCAAATATGTAAATATGTACGAAAGCAAAAGACAAGAAAAGTTAGCAGATGATAATACCTAGACGACTTTTAGAACATGACATTATGTGTTATATGTAAACTTTGGAAATGTTGTATCCAGGACTACAGTTAACAAATTATTGTCACAGTGTAGTATAAGAAAGACACCATATTCTTTTAATTCCATGCCTAGTTCATGTTCAAATTCAAATAACAGCCAATTTAGCTGTTGTTTGTGTAATTAAATAGATTGCGCTACCTCTTAGTATGATACTTTTCTGGTAAATGTAAATAAGGGCTGCAGGTTATAAAGCTGAGATTGGAAACCAGTCTCAAATATCAAGCATCTGATTGGCTGAAATGGCGCCCAGTCGCCATTTCAGCCAATCAGATGCTTGAGATTTGAGACTGGTTTCCATGCTCAGTTTTATAACCTTGGGCACGGTATGGGTCTTTTATGACCATTGATCTTCGTATCTTATCTAGGTTACTTTGTTTGGAAAATGTTCAAATACGTCTACATGTTCTAAAGCAAATTACAATCTTAAGTTAGCAAGCGGTAGTATCTGGGTTAGATTTATCGTATGTGTTTTATATCTAAAATAGTATTGTGAAGATTTTAACCGTGTAAACAGGTGTCAGCATTTAAAAAAACCTAAATATCATAAATGTTTTGACGTTTCTGCAGTAGAACTGAAACATAAAGGTTCATTGCATCTTCAATATAGAATACATTTCATGAAGTCGCTTGTAATTGCCAATGAAATTTTACAAAAAATACCAATGTTTGTGATTGATCTATATTTTACGGGTTACTTTGTGCCGTGTGGCGGCTGTAAAAAGTCTCACCGTACATTCCATCAGTGTTGTTGTCAAATACGTCCTTTGAAGTCGTTGAGCACGATACTTATGTACTTTGACAATAGTACTTCAAAAATTGATTTTGTTTAAATATTTCTGCCAGTTTATAGATGGGTGGTTTTAATATCCCAGCCAATATAGTTTCGATTATTGTTCAGTTAGCCCAAGGATATACTCCCTGCTATATAAATTTTGCAAAGGCGTTGTTTGTGATATGGGCTGTTTAAAAAAAATGGCTGGAAAAGTGAAAAAATAGTGAAAAATTAAAGTTCGTTCAAATTCCAAACTTGTTATTCTGAATTTTTTGCTTCTTGAAACTGAGTATAAAACTTAAAGATTTTTGAAATCGGTCAACTTGTTGCTGAGATATTGTCATTTGAAAAATGGCAAGTGAAGTGAAAAAAATGTAAAGAATTTAAGTTCATTAAAAGTCCAAACTGGTTAGTCCATATGTTTGTACAGTCTTTACAGTGATCAAAATCAATCAAGTTATACCCATATGTGGCAGAATAAAAATTTTATGGAGCTTTATTGACCTATATCAAATACATCAAAGAATTTTAATTTATGTGCTTAAAATACAAGTATTACTGTTTCTTATTATTTAAATGTGTATTTCTGTTAAAATAAATGTTGAAGCATTAAGTATAAGTGCTTAAGAACTTGTGGTATTGCATAAAGATAAAAAATTCGTATTGTTAAAAAAGTGTGTCACACTCCTGACAACAACGTAAGTGCAGTGTACTCAAAAATGTTTCACTAAGGCCATTCCTGTTCGTTACAATTTAACAAAACATGACACAGACTTCTAGGAAAAAAACATACTCTTGTTTTCATGTATAGGATATGTTGACAGAATATTGCAATATGTGCATAATGTCACACTCCTGACAAATTAGCTGACATTCCCTGAAGGGAGCTGCAGACAAATATAATTTCAATAGAGGTGATAACATTATAATTATTGAATCTAGAAACATGAAACTTAATGATACACCAAACATTTCTTATGTACTATTAATCTTAAAAGTCCTATAAATTTATAAAGCAAAGAGGTATTGATTTTCTTGAGGTATTTTTTAATCTACCACGCTTGACTCAATAGCATATATTTTGATTTCTTTAAGTGTAATATGCTTAATTTTATCATTATTTGATGCCTAATAAATGCACATTTCACTAAAACAACACTAAAACTTGTCTTTACTCAAGCTTTTTGTAAAATAATGGTCTGAACAAATGTGATTTTGAAAAGTGTCACACTTTTTTGTCACACTCCTGACATTTTTTGCCCTTTATTTTAGAATATTTTTTAACGGATGGTGCTATTTTGATGAAACTTTACAAATCTTTAAAGGGCATGATGAGACAATTCTGCAAAGTAGGAAAATGGAAGTAACTGTTTGTTGTACATTTTTATAACAGGAAAACCCAAACCAGCCATTTTTTTGAAACAGCCCATATGCAGAATTAATATTCTTAGATCCTATCTCAAAATTATATTTTGTAAAGTTCCGCCTATGGTTTCTTGTATAGGGCAAACATTTTATCTGGGATGAATCAAAACTGTATTCTTTATTGGTGTAAATATTGAGTTGCGCTCAACCCGAGGGTAGGCGGCGTGAGAAGTAATATGCATTTCCATTACTGCCCATGAACAGGTTCAATCAAACCGAACCTGCAATATTTTTATATTTGTCGTGTAAGGTGTTCCCTTTTCATTCATTGTTACAGTATTGAGTTGCGCTCAACACTGAGTTAGGCGGCGCAGGCATTTCCATTACTGCCATGAACAGGATCAATTAAACCTGCAACATGTTCATATGTGCCATGTTTGTTGGCTTCGAAAATTCCCTTTTCATCAAATTCAATATAATGTTTTACATTTTTCAGAATTTTCCCTGATCCTGACCTACAGTTGCTGAAATAATCTGATGCGATGTGATTGTAGACAAATAAATGCGTATATGGAGACAACTTAATGGATTGTTGTCAACATTCTACTTTTGTGACAGAAAAAAGATACATTTTCCGCTAACCTAAAAGTATTTTTTTTTTGCTTTGAAATAAAAAAAATCTTAAGAAAATCAACCCTACATTTTTTGTAGATTTCGGTTTTAGAAACTTGATATGAACTTGCTAGAGATTAGCGAAAATAGTTGTGTGAAATGCTGCCAGTTTATTTTTACAGATAGTCTATTAAATCAATCAAAGGTTGTAAATGTTTATCACTGTGAAAAAAATTACTAGTGGAAATAAGAACTATTACGTTCAAAATGTTCTCAGCCGACACATTGTATTTATGAATCCTACCAAATACATTTTCAGGACATTTCTGTTCTAAATAAAGAAATAGCTTTTATAGATCTTTCTAATATACTAAAAGAAATTAGAAACGTAACTTCTTTAAACATAAAACATATTTCTTGTTTAACGCAGTTGCGTTTCTAATTTCTGTTAGTATATATTTAAAGATAAAACACTAGACTCGTCTGTATTTAATCATCTTCAGAGTACTGAATACCCTCTCGTTTATTATAAATACAATAAACCATATAAAATCACATTTTATTGTGATTTAACGACGGTATTACATGTAACCGAGTCAAACAAAATAAATACTTAGAATTATCTAATAGTATTATAATGTACTACAAATTAACTTCATTCTGATTTACAGGTTATTTAAAATAAACCCAAATTTATAAGACTGTTTATTTTCCAATATTGTAAAAAGCCTTTCGGTCATATCGTTAAGGCGATTTTAAAGTTATCAAATTCTGTAGAATCCGTGATTTTATTTCTTTTTGGTCAAAATTAAAGAACTCCCTTTGAAAATAGATGTGGGTGACTACCATGCAGAAGTTGTCAAGCTTAAGTTGCAAACCGTGATGCAAAATAGAACATGTTACGCCTAATGCTCGTACAAAAAACAACAAATTTTCAAAATAATTAACACTCGCATTTTTTTTGGTAGAAGGAAAATAGCGTTATTGCCATCTAGTTTTTACTTCCGTCATTTGAAACGGGAAATTAAGGAATTTCGTGACATATTTCGTATTTGTATTGGCAAGACTTAAAATGATGGGATAAATGTGGAAAGGATACGCTGTAATTATATTCAAACTGAAAAGCTGAACACTAAAAATGCTTATACACTGGCATTGATATTGTAATATGCGCTAACAGTACAAATTACAACAATTTGAATCGGTGTTTAGTCGAAACAAGATAATGTTTCGGAGTAAATATTTAGAAAAAAAGGTCTCAAAATCTAATTCCATGACCATGGTTTTTAACCGAGACAAACAAAATAAATACTTAGAATAACTTATTGTAACGTACTAAATTCCACAAAAAAGGACATTGTTCGGATTCATTTCAGAATTTATTGTATGACGTTGTTATATGATTTCGACATTTAACATTTTGGAACAATACGAAGAAATGAAGGTGTTTTTGTGTTGTGTATTTTTTGTGAGCGGGATTATCATGTTATCTTACCGATAAGTTTGTTATCATCTACAATAGCGGCTAAGACGTAACAATTCGTAGAATCATGTACACCCTATTAAATAAAGTGACATCCAATCATTCTTCAGTGAGTTATTTAATTAAATATCATCTACTCAAAAAGTTTCTTAAAAAGGTTTAACAATTTCATTATAAAATACAGTAAATAGGTCGCAATACTTCTCAACCTAGCAATTTCCTCGACATGAAAAACTTCACCCAGCCTGTCAATTTCTCATCAAATTGCAACTGAATTAGGAAACAAAGCAAATTAATTTGCATCAGTTTTACCCCAGTTTGTCAATCATTGTCAATCAAGTTCAATTAAGTTCAATGCCTTCTATACCAAACATATATATTTGACTTCTAGATATTTTCGTACAAACTGTCGATTCTTTGTCTGAACTTAAACATATTACATTGTATATGGAACAGCAAAATAAGTTCTTTTTAATGTTAAAGTTTATTATTTCTTGATATTTGATATTGGGCCGAATTGTTTGTAACAACAATAATGAATTCAAATAAGTTGGATTTGTCGCAATTATATTGGTTGAAACCTGACAATTACTCATCGATAACTGCATTGTTAGCTAGCAGTTCATTAAAAAGTAATACTTTTACGCAATGACATCGTCAATGTCAACGATGTCATCGAAATATTTTTACACAGCGATAATCGAATTGTTAGCATGTAATTCTTTGAAAAGTTTTTTTTTCGCGAAAAAAGAATAACGTTGATTTTTTTCCGAATTTAATGCATGTTTCGACATTTGTTAACAAGAAAAAATGAAAATGATTCTTTCCAAATGTAATACATGGTGCATGATGCGAATTGTTTGCCTCTTTTTAGTGACTGTAATTTTCAGTTCCAATTACCTCCCTCAATAGTTATATGCTGATATATAAACATATGTAGAAGAATGCCAGAATGCCAATCATTGTGGATGTCAGTATTTACACACACCCAAAGTCATTTTGTCCGTACATCGGCGTAGACAGACATCGGCGTACCTATTTATTTATTATCAGATGCCAACAACAGTCTTCAATTAAGGCTTTATTCTTTAAATA
This sequence comes from Corbicula japonica, assembly GCA_038501625.1. Lineage (NCBI taxonomy): Eukaryota > Metazoa > Mollusca > Bivalvia > Venerida > Cyrenidae > Corbicula > Corbicula japonica. The sequence goes on along the minus strand of JAZAYU010000102.1, from coordinate 1,461,229 downwards.
GTTGACTTTGAAACAGATTTATTATTTTGTTAAAAAACGATTAATGCAATCACAGGTCAAGCAACGAGCAATTATTGTACTTGCTTGTTTTGTTTTCATATGACCCCACTTTAGTAGGAAAATCATTTTTTGCTTAAAAATCGCCTGCAAAGTACCCAATTTAACAATTACCTCCATTTCAATTAAAGTTTGTTCTAATTTTGACCATGCTGTGCAAGTAATTGATTATGGACTCATTTAATCAAACAATCACAAAAGATTAATATATTTAGTTAAGTGTGTTCTTTGTTGTCAGAGTACTGAATATATGGCATTAATATTGGTCTAAAAGTTCGTCTCCGAATTTCGTCTTGTCTCGTACGATAAACACCTGAATGCCGTTATTGCTTCCGGGTTTATTACCCTTTTATAGTTGTGATAGTATCGACCTGATTACACGGTAAACTCTTAAACTTAAAAACAATTCGTTTGTTTTTAATCTTTACTATTTGTTTTGTCAGAATATTTATGGACATTGTATAATGGTCCAATTGTTTAATTACACTTATTGATCTAAGTGTGCGCACATGTATCTTCACAGCACCATCTTAATAATAGCTGCTGATGTTTTAGGTAAGTTTGTAATAAATTTCAGTTTTCAACCGCTTTAGTTTCGGTGATACGTTTGTAATTTCATGCGTTTAGAATTGTTTTCAAATGGATCTCTAGAACCATGGATCTATTTTAAAAATAGGGAAATATGCCTATCATGAATCGCCACACTCAGAAAACACCGCCTCTGGTCAAAGTTCAAAATATTTAAATAAGTGGTGGAATACTCGAAACTTATTTGTTTTTCTAACAGTAACTTATTTACTTTCTCTGCTAGATGTGGCCATTCCTAATATGCATATTTCGCTTTTTGCAAATAAAAATCCTTATTTAAAAGGTTATTGGTTCAATACGCATTTTGTGTGTTTTTGCGTACATCATTACTATTCGAGGGGATGCATTAAATTTATTCACTTAGACATATTGTATTTGTTTGTTCATGTGGGAGGCTGTCAAGTGTGGGCTTGTGTCAAGAGCTACCGAGAGAACCTATGTCTTTATCTAAGACTGTTCAATCTTATAGCCTTGAACAATATAAAAGGGTTTGTTAACAAGGTGGCGATGCCTTAGACTGTGGTTGATATACCAACTATATAGTAATTTTTCTCCAGCTTCTTTGCTTATTGAAATGAAATGTTAAGCTATGTGATTTACAATGATTTTTATTGAAAACTAATTAGAGTTGATCACAGACGTTTTGGTCTCAACAAGTTTCTTTATAAGCCACGACTTTCTATGGACTATCTATCCAGCAGCTTCAACTCTATATACGTCAACCACTACAGTATTATGTTGGGATTATGAAGTCCAGCCGTATGGAGTTCCAACTCCTATAGACTCTATGAATCTCGATAACAGATTATTCAATCTATGCTGCCTTCTCAGAGAAGCTGGGCTTTATAAGAGACTACGGCAGCAGTCGAAGGAACCGTACACTCTATATCTGATTCTGCTTTTGTGTTACAACACTATAGTTGTACTACGTACTAAGCAACCTCTCTGAGGAGCAAGCTCACACAGAGAACGCGGAAACCTTTCGGTAGCACAAATATTGGCCTCGCTAACTACCTTAAGCCAGCCAGTTGGCCTCGCTAACTATCTTAAGCCAGCCAGTGTTTTATTTACACAACTTTTTGGTTGCTGTTAAACAACTTCTCTGTTGCATTTAAACACCTTCTTGTTCATAAAGTTGAAACCGACCCCTTTATATTTACCTTATATTTAACAACACAATGGTTACAAGTTATGATACAATTTTACATAAGACCTAAACGTCTTCAAAACGTCTTCAAATCACAAAATTCACAAAATGTTTTACTTTCACAAAATGACATTATCTATGTCAAGCATAATTGTTAATTCACCAATCTGTGTGTGAAAATAATTTTAATATAACCATTTAAATTATTATACATGAATCTATGATTTATGTATATTTATATATGTGTATATAATCAAACAGGGAATTAAAATCATTCCTGACGGGTTGGAACATCTCAAAACCTGGTTTGAACCAACGCCAAGTGTTAAAATGTGTTTCCATTGACTTCTCTTTTTTTTGTTCGTTGTTTGCGTTGACATTTGCGACTGTTCATAGTTTAAGTCCATTTTCACTTTAATTTCTTCTCTGCTGTATTGCTCACTGGGAAGGCTGTGTTTACTGAATGTGGCTAATAAGCATATTTCCATTAATTGTTAGGGGAACTTATTACAGTCAATTTGTTTTTCGTTATTTGTCATAATTAAACTTAAGACGTTACGTGCTTTTAAAACCTTTGAACGTTCAAAGGCCATACAGTTTATTGCCATAGTCCGTTTCCATGTTTAATTTTCTGTCTATGATTAAGTCTTTTCTCAGTTAACTTTTTTGCCCTGTTTTATTATTTCCCTCCTGCTGGCTTTATTTTTTTCTAAGAATTCTATTTAAATGTGTAGAAAGAAAGAATTCTGTATGAGTGACTACCGAGGTACCATTATATTTCGCGGAGGTTTTATGTGTTATCGCGTTTATCGCGATATGGTAAATGCGCTATTGAAATCCCAGCACATTAATGGGTTTTCTTAATAGAAATTTATAACAAATGGTCGAATTATGTCAGCGCAGATATATAAGTTCTGATATTTACGCGAAAATTCGGGCCCACGAAATTATATTATCAAACATTTTTCCATATTTGGCCATGTAGATAGACTCAATTTTATCTGTGTAATTATAGCAGATATAAAATTTTATAATCTTATTTAAACATTAGCAAACGTTTAAAAAAGGTTAGGTTTCAGGAGCATTTCTAGGAACATGTAAGCGCTGTACGCGAAAATGATTTAGGCTTGTCTAATTAAAAAAGTGAAATATGCATATCAGAAATGTTCACATCCACAACACTAATGCCGATTATTTCAGTGAGAAATCAATCGTTATTATTTTGCTTAAACTTTTCGGACTCTTTTCCCGCTTACATAACATCAGGGGCAACTAACGTTTCAGTTTCCGGTTTACACGGATTACCCGGCCTTTCCAATCGATCGTCCGCAACTGCAAACCGCAAAAAAAAGTACACTAAATTTTATCCGGTAAAATCCTAATAATCAGAGGTTAATTATGCCTGGAAGAGGCAAGGGTAAAAGGAAAACAGGCCAACAACGGAGTAATGTAGGAAATAAACGCCTACGCTCTGACGATACACGGATATTGGAGGAGGACAAAGGTGAGAAAAATCTGAGTAGCCATGTGATTGACTTTGACCACATAATTCGCGCTTCACAAATAGTAAATTTGCCCAACAATGTTAGTAATATAGGGTGTGGTGGTAATCTTGTTCCCTCCCGGTCTGATACTCGGTCTAATACCGATCTTACAAACTCGGCCCCGCAAAATACGGCGAGACAGACATGCGTCAGTACGGGCACAATGACCGTTCCTGGCACTGTCGCTCATCAAAATTTCATCACACCTATGGATTCCTTGAACTCGTTTCATCAGAATTCTTTACAGCCCGAAATGTTCCGTACGTCGCAAGACGACCTTGCCGTGCACGTTCCAAATGAAATAAAACAGAAAATATATAAGGGGGAAGATATTAATCTCTCATTATTACTTAAAGGAGCAGTTGAACTGTCCGAAATATGCACCAGGCAAACACTTATGATTTCGGATGGTCAATTAATTTCCCGTCCGAAAGAGTGTAAGGACTTCATAGGTAGCATTCAGAAATGGACAGACGCTTTCATAATATTTGCCTCTATTTACTTGCGGGTTTACACTGACAAGGCCATTGAGTTGCTGCACTATATGTCAACAATTCGCGAATGTTCAATGCGGCCCGGTTTCGCATGGCAAACATATGATAAACAATTCCGTCTTCGCCAAGCGGTTTCGCCTAGTTCCTGGGCGGCCATCAACAGCGATCTTTGGTTTAGGTGCATGAACGTTACTGACACACGTCAGCCTTCAACGCTTTATAGGCCTAACTTTCCCCCACACGCTTGTATAGATTTTAACAAGGGTTCGTGCAAATGGCAAAACTGCAAATTTCAGCATGTGTGTTCTGCTTGTGGCAATCCTCATAGTTTGATAAACTGCTTCAAAACGCAAAGACAAACTAATACCTTACAATATCCGGCTTCGAACCCGAACGAGCCCTTTCGAGCAAAACCCTTCTATCGCGGTAGAGGTAGAGGTAGGGGGCAGCACAGAAGTGCCACAGAAAAGTAATCAAAATTTTGGGCCAGAAAATTTGGATCTCACTAATTTAGCATACACACCCATTAATTTAGGACAACTTTTTAAACATTTAAATGATTACAACTCAGAAGACAGAAACATACTATTAGATGGTTTTAAGAACGGTTTTAGTTTACAATATGCGGGTCCTAGGCTTCCGAGAAATTCAAAAAATTTAAAGTCAGCCATGGAAAACCCGGCTGTCGTTAGAGAGAAAATAACGAAAGAAATTATAGCCAAAAGGGTGGCGGGCCCTTTCAGCGCCCCTCCTCTCCCTAATTTAATAGTATCGCCAATTGGGCTAGTACCAAAGAAAAATACCGAAGACTTTAGACTCATTCACCACCTGTCATATCCAAGGGGCGAGTCAATAAACGACTACATAGACCCAGCAATCTGCTCAGTTGTATATACACATTTTGACGAAGCAATTCATATGGTCCAAGATTTAGGTCAAATTGTCATTTGTTTAAAATATACATTAAAATGCATTTCGTTTGCTTCCCATACGCCCGCGAGACTTTGAACTTCTAGGTTTTAGCTTTGATAAACTATTTTACGTTGACAAATCCCTCCCATTTTGCGCAAGTATAAGTTGCAGCATTTTCGAAAAATTTTCAACATTCCTCGAGTTCGTAGTCAAAAGACAGATCCGTTCTGGTAGATTAATCCACTATTTAGATGATTTCTTAGGAGGTGATAAAACCACATTTTTGTGCTCTAAAGTAATGAACACTTTCAAACAGACTATGGACCAACTAAATGTACCACTAGCGGACGATAAAACAGAAGGTCCGACTACTATACTAATATTTCTTGGCCTTGAACTAGATTCCAATAAAATGGTAGAACGCATACCGCACGAGAAAATTTTTGAGGTTAAAGAAAAAATCACCAAAATTTTGTGTAAAGAAAAAGCTGTCCTGAAGGACATGCAATCTTTGATTGGCTCCTTAAACTTTTGTTGTAGAGCAATTGCTATGGGCCGCCCATTTTGCAGGCGTCTTATAAACTCCACATGCGGCCTTTTTAAACCGTATCATCACATTCGTTTGAATAAGGGTATCAAACTGGACTTGGAAATGTGGCTCAAATTTTTTGACGAACATAACGGAATTTCAGTTTTCCATGATAGGTTTTGGACAACAAATGTCGATCTCGAGCTCTTTACGGATAGCGCTGGGGGCCCTGGCCTAGGATTTGGCATTTATTTTAAGGGTCACTGGTCGCACTCAGCCTGGCCATTAGAATGGCAAAAATTAGGAATTACAAATGACATTACAGTTCTCGAACTGTTCCCCATTCTGGTTGCGGTATACATCTGGGGCGAACACTTCCGTAACAAGAAAATAAAGTTTAATTGTGACAATATAGCTGTGGTGCATATTCTTAATAGCCTTACTTCAAAATCCGACCGGGTAATGCATATCATCCGGGCTCTTACCTTGAAATGTTTACAATTAAACGTTATTCTTAAAGCAAGTCACGTGGCAGGTTCATCTAACGTCATTTGTGATGCATTATCTCGCTTTCAGATCGACAAGTTTCGGGTTTTAGCCCCAGAAGCGGATTGCAACCCAACCCCGGTACCAATCCATCTGTGGAAAATCTTAGACGCAGAACAGAGCTGCTGTTAACAAATTGTGTTGCTCCAAATACTTTATCAACTTATCAAACCGCTATAATATCTTTCAACAATTTTCGAACACAATACGAAATGCAAATAGAATGGCCGGCCAAAAAAGAGCACATAACACTGTTTATCTCCTATTGTTTTGAAAAGGGGTTTTCTCCAAACACTATTTGTACATACATATCGGGATTAAGCTACATGCATAAAATAAATGGATGGTTCGATATTTCAGATTTGTTCATTATCAAAAAGCTTTTAGAAGGTTGTAAACGGTCGAAAAACAAAAAGGATCCCCGAGCTCCAATTTCAAAAAATATGCTGCATGAAATTTGCTTAGTTTTACACAGAGTATGCTACAATTCTTACGAAGTAAAATTATTCACAGCCGCTTTTGTCCTGGCCTATTTTGGCTTATTTCGAGTTAGCGAAATTGTTGCTGCCTCACCGGTCATGACTGATAGAGCGATTTCCAGTAAGGATATAAAATTCTCCGACAACAATACGTCTATCACGATTTCGCTTAACAAATCAAAGACTAACCAGTGTGGAAACCCGACGGTATTGCGTTTACCAAAGGAGGCAAATGAACTTCTTTGCCCTGTTCAGGGCGTATCTCGATTTATAGAAATACGGCCAAATATTGATGGGCCGCTCTTTTGCCATGCAAACGGATTCCCTGTTACACGCCTGCAGTTTGCAGCCGTGTTACACAAGGCGTTAATAAAACTCAATATTTTCGACAAAAACTTCAAAACCCACAGTTTTAGAATTGGTCGGGCGTCAGATCTAGCAGCTCAATGCGTATCAAACGAGGCAATTATGAAACTTGGGAGGTGGAATTCGAATGCATACAAATTGTACATTCGTTAAAAACCGGTTCTCCGGAAACAGTTAACAAACACAATCCCTAATATAACAAAAGGCAGCAATAAAATATAATGTAAATGTTTATTAATTGAACAAAATATTTTGCATTATTTTAACAGACATATGGGTTCTCGGGTATTCTATCCCTTACTGGGCCGGAAGACATGCGAGAGACACAGGCAGGGAAAACCTAAGAATACCTGGGAAAACAATCGCCTGGTGGGGAATTCGGGGGATGGGATGGGCAGATTTCATTCACAGCCTACAGTGCAACGTAGCGTTGAGAGCCGCACCAGACATCATTGTGATCAACTTGGGCGGAAACGATCTGGTGCGTACACAAACGAGGGATCTTTTTACCCTTATAGAACAGGGAATTCAGTACCTGCGCACCGCCTTTCCCCAGACCATTTTACTTTGGTTCAATATTTTGCAAAGGGTGTCATGGGGGGGAGGGGAAAGTATGAACCCAGTCTACGAACGCATACGCCAAAGAATAAACAGCTGGGGCCGACAACAAATCAAAATAGGTGGGCCTTTTGGTATAATCAATTCTGAGATTGATTTCCGGACTTCGGGTCTTTTCCGGGAGGACGGCGTCCACTTGTCCCTTGTCGGTATAGAGTGGTATCTCGATACTCTGAAAGAAGCTTTAATCGCCCATCTTAAGTAAACTTGTTTTGAACAGGCGCAACCAAACCGGGCCTGCAATATTTTCATATTTGTCGTGTCCGATGTCTTTGAAAGTCCCCCCTTTTTTCATACTTTAGAATTTTTGGGGATAAATTTAAAATAAATTTATTAGTGGCGGAAAAATTCTTCCCTTCTGGAGACGGACATGCATGCATTCTAGTAACATTAATGATAAAACATCAATTTTATATACACATTATTTAATTTTTCACTATAGAGCGCTCGCGTCTCCTCTCTCGCATATGTTGGCCGATCCTTCAGTGCGAGAGGGGAAACGCTTGACAACATTTTCAAAAAGTGTGGGCGGCTTTGCATAATACGGATGGGATCTGGCGCTCGGAATAGCCTAGCTAGGTGCCTCCCATTCCTGATGGATTATTCGCAACACCAAATTGCTGGATTATTTGCTTTGCAGAATGGCGGGATTTGTTGCCTCGCCTTATTGCTACAGTATTGCCTGGCCTAATTGATACTGTATTGCCTTGTCCGTATTGCTACAGTATTGCAACAGTATTGCTTTGCATTGCCTTGACCGTATTGCTACAGTATTGCATTGCCTAATTGCTACGGTGTTGCCTGGAATAATTGCTACAGTATTGCCTAACATTGCCTTGACCGTATTGCTACAGTATTGCATTGCCTAATTGCTAAGGTGTTGCCTGGAGTAATTGCTATGTATTGCCTGGCATTGCACGGACAGTATTGCTATTGTTGCATCGCCTAGTTACTACTGTGTTGCATGGATAAATTGCTAAAGGAATAATTGCTATAGTATTGCCTTGCCTGATTGCTACACTATTTGCGACCGAATGGCTGTGCATTTGCACTTGGAAGTAGCTAGATTTTGCCTTGGAAAGCCATCTCTCGCGGTTACGTTTTGCCATTCATTTTGCGCATAACTTCATGCATGTCTGTCTCCAGATGGGGATTAACTTCCAAGACTCACTTTGGAAAGATATCCTTTGGAGTCTCAGTATAAGTCGTGGCCGTAATTCCCCAATCTTATAATAATAAAACACATTTAACAATATTTTATTATCCATAGTTTATTACAAATAATTAAAAGAAATCAACGTCATTTCGTGTTGTTATAGTTGAATAGGTATGTCATAAATAATAGGCTTTTGTAATTTTAACAACTCTGTATAAAGCGCAGTTTTTGCAATGTTTTCTTTGTTATTTTAAATTCAAAATTATCACCGCTCCGTTGAAATCTTTTTAAATGACGAGTATGAGTATATTATTTTTAACTTGTTTTATCCAACAAAATATTGTGATATTTTTATCTTGTGCGATGTAATTCTGCATAATGGGGCTAATCTGTACAATAAAACTGCTATATGTGCCTTACAAATAGGAGCATCACTGATTTACAATAAAATTTAAAATAATGTTACGTGTTTGTAAAACCACTATTAATTTGAAAATAATTATAGCGCGAACAACTGTGCTTTTGATTTGGTTATCATGGTTGGTGTCATTTAATACGAGCCTTAAATACTGGTCTTAATTTACACGTCTTAGATTTCCTTTCCCGCATCATATTTATGAAAACATATAAGCTAAACTTAAGCTGGATTTATTATTGAAATGCTTTCTCTAGGACAATGTAAAGGGCAATACAAAAAGCTAAAATATGCATCTCAGGAATTGCCACATTAAAAAACAGCCTCCCCAAACAGTAAAGAAGAAGAGAGAGGGAGATAGCATGGTTAATAAAATGATCACTTTCAAAAAAAGGACACCACAAACAATTAACAAAACTGAGAACCCAAGGGGTTACCGCCATGGAAACGTCAGTTGCAAATCAAATTGCCACTAGTGGTTTAATCCATGTTCTAGGGTGCACCAACCTCACACTTGCCCCAACAGGTTCTCATATAACAAAACAAGTACAAATTGTCTTGGTGAAATAACTCCAACCCACCCAATGTTGCATGCAAAAGCACACAAAAATATAAAACATAAGAAGCTAATAGCATTGCAAAGCCAAAGGGTGGGTACTCAATGATCTTACCGAGACCAGAGTTCCTGGAGTAAAAAACAGCAAGAACACGATGCCAGGGATAAAAGAAATAAATCGAGCTGCTAGGTTCTTTTAAGAAAAGATTTCCCCATAAACCTTCATATACTCTTAATCTCCTGCCACCGTCGTGCAACCAAAGAGGTAAGCATAATGATCAACTGTAGATGGATTAATCACCACCCCTTCAGAGCTCTGTAAAATATCATGTCTTTAACCTTTGTTTTTAAATTGACAGATAGGTTTTACGAATAACCGGGAGAAGTTTACATTGCCTTCATAAGTTTATAAATTAAGTTCAAGATTAAGTTCAAATGCATTTAAGTGATAGATAACTATCACGTTTTGACTATACATCTCCCTAGACAGACAGCAGGTTAATTGTTACATCAAAAACGTGAAATATGCATATCAGGAATCGCCATACTTACGAAACACAACCTCCCCACACAGAGAAAAGGAAGAGATTTAAAGAAAGCATGTGTTTAACAGTATGTAAAATTCAAATAAGAAGCCACAAACAATTGACGAAAATGAGAACCATTGGGGTTACCGCCTTGGAACGGTCAGTAGCAAAACAATTTGCTACGGGGGATTTAAACCAGGCTCATTTATGCACCACACTAACCTCACACTATTGAAATGCTGCAAGAGGTTGTAAGGTAAAAATCGTTTGTGACAATTTTAGAATAATACGTTACAAATTGAATGTAGTATGTGTTTAAGAAGTACTTTATATTTCTTTCTAATTGTTCAATCAAATGTATTTTGATTTATTGTTGTTACTTGCATTTGAAGCATATAATCTAAATTACTCGTAGATGCGGTAAAATATTAACTTCCGTTTTGACAAATTACTTAAAAGCAGTGTACCAATGCGATAGAAAATTAAGAAGACATAACAGAACTTTAAAACCACCAAACACAATACAATATAATCAAATATAAAAGTTCAATTAGATCGAACCTGTTCATATGCAGAAATAGAATACATATTACTGTTTAGGCCGCCTCACTGAAAGTTAGGCGCAATTTATTATTTCAACAAGTATACGTATCTTGTTCATCGGCTATCGTATGGTATAATTCAAAACATAACTGACTGAGTGTAAGATTGCATGTAATTTGACACGGCATAAACTACACTGTGACATTTTAATAAGTGAAAAAGGAACTTTGAAATAAACCGAATACGAAAACAATCTGACAGGAAAACTTTTAACAGAAACCGGTACTACAATGTAGTGAAGACGTAAAGTAAAGAACTATGCATTTGAATATCATATTGTGCATTTATAGTAGGATATGTTATGAATATTATTTTTACCGACTTCTGATCCAATCTTTTTCTGACAAATAAATGTTGCATTATTAACTTTCTTTCGTGATACAGTTTTATTCCGCAAAACAAATTATGAAATACAATCATTTTGTTTGTGGAATTGTTGGCGCTAAAATCATGCTTCAGTCGCATTGATATATGGCTTCTTAATTACATGTAGTACCTATTGTTTTGTTGTCGTATAATTCATACTTTTAATAATCTTTCTCAGTGATATTCTTGCATAGAAATAATTTCGTAGCGCTAATGCACCGTTTCATTCTACTTTTTTCAGTTAATTAAATGGCAGGTTTTCTAGAAGAATACACGTTCGTGTTTTGCCTTGCTGAATTGCATTTTTTTGCAGTGATTAAGGTCTAGAAAGAGATTTATTTTAACCTTATAAGATTCGTGTTTTCTTGTAGGGTGGCAATTGTTTTCAAGGCGTATTATTTCTTTGATCGTGCAATTGTTTCCACCAAAAAGTGCATTTGAATTCAAGTCAATGCACAATGGATCACAATTCATGTTCTGTCGTAACCTTACGGTTATAAGAAGAGAGTAATTGTACGTGCCGAATATTACTTGATTTGTTGTTTATGAATTAGTTCCGTTTCATGACAATTATATACTCAGAAATATTATAAACGAAGCAAGCAACGTTTTTGCTTATATTTTCAAAGGTATATTCATATTATATGGAGCTTTATTTGATTATGACTTAATTATTTAATATCAGATTTTATTTTAGTTTAATTGCGTATACGCATATGTATCCACAAACTGCAACTTCGCATCGAAAAACAATTTATGAAGTATTTCAAAACAGTATATTTTCAATAAAATGGAAGTTCTTGGACATGATTGGAATTTCTAGCGCTATGTATCAAAGACTTTTTTGTTGTATTAATAAGTGTTTTGTGATTTAGTTGATCCCAAGAAGACGAAATATCGATCTCTTTCTTAATTTGACAAACAAAATATACTGTAAAACGCTTTAATTCGCGAGGTCAAATTTTCGCGATAATTGTAAAAAATCAGTTGTTTTTTTCCAGGTTTTTATGAATTCGCGACATAGTAAATCGTTTATTTGTTTTGCCAAATGCATTTAAATGATTAAATAAAAAAATGAATGTTGAAAAAAAAGGAATTATATGTGGCGTTTGAAGTGATTGACAGTTCTTTTTTAAGTTTCTGATTTTCAGGTATACGTTTGGTCAGATACATGGAAACTCATCATAATCATATTTGTGGTAAATGAATTCGAGAGGTAAGCAATTCGCGAAAATAAAACTTATGCGAATAAAACCAGTTCTACAGTATTAAATGTGAGTTATTAATATATATAGAGGATACAACATGAGTGATCATTTTATACTGAAATTATTAAACGAGTCGTCTAAATCGATATAAAACGAGGCTTTTGCCGAGTTTTATATCGATTTAGATGACGAGTTTAATAATTTCAGTATAAAATGAACACGAATGATGTATTCTATTTATCATATACCCTAAAAAAACAAGCAAAATCCATGAATTTTCCCTTGCTATCGCCTAGTAGAGCGAAATTAAAACGTGTGTAATTCGGTCGTATCGAGTAAAAACATAAGCTAGTCCCCCAAAGAATTTATCCTACCGTTTTCCCACTTTCCAAAACAAGTAAAAAAAATAAATAAAATTAACTGCGCTATAGTCTAGATAAAAGAATATATCAGTTGTAGACTTCTGAAGTTGTGTTTTATTAATAAATCGATCTCCTGTATGACGTCATTTGTGTAAACTTTCATAGCGGCATATGACAACATTGAAATTTGCTGGATGTAAACTCATATTTTGGATTTAAAATGTGTTTCTAGTGTTTTTATTTTGTTCCGAGGATGTTGTAAGATAACACCTAGGATGTTCTGAAAACGATGTCAGCGTCTGGGTCATTTTGTTTTCGATTTAAACGAAATGAAAATGGCTTTGTTGCTGTTGTTGAATTTCATCATAGACTTTCGGCGTATTGCTATCTCACGGAGTAATGAAGATGTCGGAAAGTTATATTTTCCGTGGATATTCTCAATATAACAGATGGTTAAGTTCCTTTTAGAAGCTGATTGCTTGCCTTAAGTGGTCAGATGGCAAAAGTAAGTCATTTTCATAAATTAGTTCTGATCGCTGATAACGCGGATGAATAGTGATTCGGGTACGATATATAACTAGTTATATGTGTCACTCTCTGAGACTTTTGGGCCAAATTCGGCAAACGTCATTTCGAGTAAAATGACGTCAACTTCGCGGCACGCACAAATCGAATTAACTTTTCCTAATTGCCAGTATTAAATGATACTTATAGAAATATATATAGTGTTATAATCCAAGTGCGTAAGACAAAATGTACGTTTGAACATGTTACCGAAATCTTTATTTAAAATAATCTCGTTTACTATCTTTCTATACAATTAGGCCTATTAGGTCCCTTATTTTGACATACGCCACACATTGTTATTCACACATGTACATGTGATATTTGAACTACAAAACCAGCTTTTTGAGACCTAAAATGTCGGTAAAGTGATGGATTTGAAAAGGTTAGTCTTAATATAGTCTATAGTATTGCTTGTTTGTGCAAAATTATGTAAAATCATGTATGAAATTGGTGCAATTGCATTTTCCGGAAGTGAAAATGGCGGTCGTGACCTTGTTAAACAGTTGATTGTTTACAAAACTGACAACTATTTTTTTTTATAAGAAACAATCTGATTAATGCATCATCGTCGTTATATCAAAAATACGAGTATATAACAGGTGTTATTACACTCCCACACCGGAAGGTATGTGATAAATAGCTCATACTTAATTACTGATTTTTTTTGTTTTTAAATAAGCAAGTCAATTATTTTCTGCAAATATTCACCGATAAACAGCAAATACAGAATTGTAAGATTTACTAATACTAAATCGAGATTCATTTAATACAACAGTGTTTCCTGTAAATTGGATATTTATTCATTTCCTTTTATAAGAACCGTTCTTTTTTAATTATGTTTTCATCAGGAACTGTTGGTTTGTAAATTATATTTTTCATTATTTTATCTTATTTTTACAAGATTTATCGCTAACTCTAGTTCTTGTACAACAACAAAGTTATCCGTGCTCTTAACATCTTGTCTTACAGCTATAAAAGAACATGTAATTAGGTATTGCGAAAAAGTTTTTGAAACTACTGGCAAAAATTTATTTTGGTCTATAAAAAATTCAAATGACGTTTTGAAGAAACTTAAATCAAAAAATTTTCAGGCGTTCTGTTTGTCTACATATGATTGTTCTACCTTGTATACTTCTCTCCCTCATAATTTAATAAGAGACAAGCTAACCAGTCTCATTGAAACAAACTTTTGCTAGAGAAAATAAAACATTTATTGCTTGTAGTGAACATAGGGCATTCTTTACAGATGGTTCTTATGATAATTAGGGGAGGCTGTGTTTTTTGAGTGTGGCGTTTCCTGATATGCATATTTTGCTTTTTTACATTTTATTGAGTTGTGTGCAGAAAGAAGTTAAAAACGATGTTGGGCGATACATCAGGAAAAGCATACAAAGAAAGTCATTTATAATAAGACAATCGTTTGACAAAAAAATACGATTATGATGATTATTTAAGGTAGTCTAACTGTAATGATTTCCCGCGCTTTTTTCTCGAATGTCGGGAATACTCGGTTAACTGTCACTAACAGTCGACAATAATCGATGTCGCTTCGGTTACTATCGGCTCTGACGAGTAGCGTCGGAAGTCACCGAAAGCGAGCCGATGTTTGACGACGTCGCAAATTTATGCGTGGGAAAGCATTACAGTTAGACTACCTTAACTACTCTTTTGCAAGACTTGGTGCACTAGTCATTGTAAAAAAGTTATTTGATCAAACTGCTATAAAATAAATTTAACACTCTACAAAATTTATTGAAATACACAAAGGTAGGTATGAATAATTCAATCGTCATGTTTGATACCTTTGTTGAATGGATGAGTTCTTGTGGTTTATATTAATAAATTTTGATTTCGTTTAATTACTTTTTCATGATACTGTGATTATTATGTGTTACTCTTTTCTCGGATTTTCATTTTATGCATGTAGCCTATTTTGTATGTATGTATGTAAGTCTGTATGTAAGACTTTTTCAGCGTGTGTTAAATTATATTATTAACATTGGCTTGTATATTGTCACATTAGCGTTTTTGTGCCGTGTCGCGGCTGTAAAACGTCTCCTAATACATTCAATCAGTTCTGTTATCAATAACGACCTTTGAAGGTCTTTAAGAACGACACTTATGTAGTATCTTAATATTACTTCTAAAATTACTTTTGTTTTCATATTTCGACCAAGTTTGAGATGGGTGGTTTCAATTTAGATTTGGATATTTTTCAATCACCCCCAAGGATATACTTCCTGTTTTTTTTAATTTTGCCTTTGGCATTCTCAGTGATTTATTTTCTAAGATCCAGTGTCGAAATTCTATTCGGTTTAGTTCCGGCCATTGTTTTCTCGTTAAGGGCAAGCCCATCTAAAAATACTGCATTGAAGGCTCCATATCCACCGTCATATGCACACCATCGTTTGGGATGGTAGCAATTGTACTGTTTATTGGTGTAAATATTGAGTTGTGCTTAACCCGGGGCTTGGCGGGGTAAGCAGTGATATGCATCTATTAATGTCCATGAACAGGCTCAATCAATCCGAGCCTGCAGTATTTTCTTTTTTGTCGTGTACGATGGCTTTCGTCGTTCCCTTTTCATCTATTTAAAACGTACTATGTACATGATAACTTGCATAATATTGTAATGCCCAGCATTTATTGTATGATTAGTACTTACCCGTTCCCATATTTTTATTCTTCATTGTTATTTACTTTCTGTTTGAGCTGCATTTTCCAGCTATATAGTTGTATTCGTCCGTACGTCCGTCCTTCGTCTGTCCGTCCGTAATCATGTCCCCCAATCTTTGTGGCATTTACGCCTCATTAATGCTCCGGTCACAACCTGTCGTGCCTTTTTTGTCCGTACGTGTTCTGCGCATGTCACGAGCGCTGCGTTTTTTGATAGGAAGTGGCAAGAGCAGAGAGAAGAACGTAACACTCACTTTTGCGCAAGATGTGAGTACGTGGCCCGAACGACACGTCTCTAGAGGTGTAAGCGGTTGCATGCATCGTACGTTGCGTAGATGGTGAGTTGTAAGTGCTGACAACGTGCTTACAACGCAAGATCTCCATGCGATTTCTACATGCGGAGGCAGTACTTACATGCGCTGCTCACGTACGGTGTTCTTACTCGCTCGCCCGTTGTAAGTGCGTGCATGTGCGGTGAACATGAGTTCATTTCGGCCGCTGATGGGTGATATATATAAAGATGATCTATCGATACACCCCAGAAATCACAGCTGTCGTTACCATGAAATGCGATCCTATACAACAGCAGATATTGCGAATTCTGCTGTTGCAAAGGCAGTTTTTCAGTGGCCGCTCGCTTCTGTTTGGCGTCTTTTCTGGCTGCCGACTTCGGAGGCATCTTGAAGACAAATGCTGGCACTCATCCGTCGGCTCCACTGTAATATTTTATATACTGCAGAGGTCAGTGCGCACACCGTGCGTTTTACGTGCGGAGCACGTACTTGCTGGGTAAGTTCCATCTGAGTTCTGTGCGCGTTTTGGACATCTGAACTGAGGAAGTACCGGCTAAGCACTTACCACGCACGGACAATCTGATTTTTTTTAAAGACTCGCGGAGGCAGTGCGTTATGCGCTCGTAGACGTACAGGGCAAGCATGTCAACCGTACTTGAGTTGAATCCGTAGCCCGCCCGCAGCTCGAATGCAGAGAAAGTTTTACATGCACTAAAAATGCTACGGCGTGTCTGCGTGCTCCCGAATCCGTACGGAAGCGGTAATTTCCACATACGGATCCCTGAATTTGGCCCGCGTTTTTGCACGTAGACAGCACGCACATGCAAGTACGGCGGGTTGTTACCGTGGCTTAAGCTACTCTTACAACCGGTCGTACGTGCTTCTACGAGTGGTTTGCGTGCAAAATTTGGCCAAGTAGTAAGATAGATACACGCACGTGGAACGTACTTTGTTTGGTGGACGCAAACACGACGAAAAGCACGCAGCCCGAAAACTGGCCAGCATTGCGTCACGATCTTCGGCCTCCTCTAGGATTAGCAGCTGTAGAAGTCGATGGCGCATCCTTCTTGGCAGTGCCATATTGGAAGCCAAAACGGTAAATGATGAAAAGACTCAGTGCTCCCCTTTTATATTATTTTGATTACCCGTGCGTTCCTCCGATTTGACGCACGATTGTCCTGCTTAACACTTTCGTGCTCATTACGTTTTTCTTATGTTTCTCTTACTTCGTAAGTACGGATTCTGAAAACGCACGCTTTGCTTGCAATAGGCGTGCGATTATCTCACTCACTGTATGCTACACAAGTACAGATCGTACGTGCTCTTTACTTCTTCCTACTTCCAAAAAAGCGTACAGACCACTTGCGGGCCCCACGTTTAGAGCACGACACACCTACTCATTAGGTACTTGCAACTTGCCATCGCTGCGATTTAATTTTCATCCTGCGACAACGCTACGCCTGACAAGAACTCCGACGACGCACGATCTCTAAGCACGCACGACGGGTTGTAAGAGAACCTTTAGGTATCGGGCGAATTTCTTTCAAAATTTCACAGATGATAAAGCAGGATGTGTAGATGGCCGTAAAAACGACTTTTCCTGCGAACATGTTTATCAGAGTTATGGCCCTTTGTTAAAACTGTATAAGTAGCATCAGTGGGGGCATCAGTATCCCAAGGAAACAGTCGAGTTTAATACACATTTGCATCATGCCGAACATAGGGTGTCTTCAAAACAATAAAGCATATACATGCACAATAAAAGAAGTACATTATATAATTTTGCAATCATCGGTTTGCAACAACATATTTCTTAGAAAAAAAGCTTACGCATCGAATTTTACATCCACGCGCAAGCCCAAACAAGGAACATATAAAGCAGAAAACTAATTACATACATGGAAACAATCCATCATTTATTACATACTAAATAACGTTGACACAATTTACTTAAAGCGACAGAGTATGTTGTTAATTCAAACTAAAAGAGATCCTTGCTGCATATTTAATCTTGTATTAAATCATAAAAAGTACGAAGATTGATTTGACAGTCTAGTGTCATCTATCAAATGAATTTGTACTTAGATTTGTATGGCGAATACACGCTCTCTGAAAGGAACAAGATAGTAATTTGATTTCACCAATCAAGCAAATGAAATTTCTGTTAACATTTTACGATAATCAAGGATCCTGTAATATGTTACAATAAAATTATACCTAATTTCAAAGAAAATCTTAATACGTTTTCCCAGAAATTTTATTGTAATTATTTAGAAATTATTGTACGAAATAGCTCGTAGCAATTTATTACCTTGTAATTTCAATGTGCTTTTGGCTTTAATTTCAAAACAATGAGATAAATCTGCGATATTTTCAGGACACCAAGTTGGGTGTACGATATGATATGGATGTCACTTAACGAACCTGCATGACATAAAATTCAAATGTTGCAAACATCAGCCAGAGCAAGTAACTTTGAACTGAGACAGTGACTATTTAATTTCTTTATAGTGCAAAGTCGGTTTGCCGGCTTGGTAGTGGTTATGACCAAAATCAGTTGCATGTGTAAAAATCGTTTTATAGAATATTGTAAAACTATTTCTTGATCAATATATTTGTGCAATGAATTAAAAGGATGAACGAATATTTGCGATATTATAATAAAATACAAACATATAAAGGAAAATTGGTACCTCCTTGTGTCTATAGCATGTAAACGTCACATGTAGGTTTGAATGAAGAATAAAATCATTACTGAGTAAAGAGGGGAAATAACCAACACAACACCAGGAAATAAGCATGCAGCAGTTTATTTTCCTTTAATGTTAATATTATTACGATCGCACAGCATTTTTATTTGTTTTAAAATTGTGCTTGTGCATATAACATTTTCGACTTGATGGTTTAGTTTGGAGCTCATTCAAGACAATTTTTTCTAGTATGTTCAAATAAGAACCTGTTAGTTCGTCTGAGATTGGTGCAACCTAGAACAAAGTTTAAACCCTAGTGGCAAATTGTAATTCCATTGACCTCTCCAAGGCGGTTACCCCACGAGTTCTAATTATCGTAAATTGTCAATGGTGTGGTACTTATTGTGAATTGATCACTTTATTACCTTAACCGTCTTTTCATCTCTACTTTTTGGATAAGAGGAGATCTGGATGTTGCCATTGCTAATATGCATATTTCCCTTTTTTCAACGTTCAATCCTTTTCTTATATTCCCGGCAGCGTTGTATTGCCTAACTTCTTCACAGGGGATACAATCAGGTTAACTTAGCCGTTTAATCGGACAAACTTTGAAGTCTACTTTAATCTTTATTAAATTGTAAGGCAAAACGGCAACATTTTTCATTGTCAGTTTAAATTTACGTCTGAGTATGATTCTACATGTTAATTGTTGCTTTGTGGAAATATCAGACAGTACAGAAAGATATATAACTTTACAATGCCATTGCAAATGGTCATGTATAAAGTTGTGTTGTTAGGTAATAATCTCTATATTTTCATTATTATCATTAAAGTAATTACACAGTATGTTATGAATGCCTTATTGTATCTATAACACGCTCGAAATTTTTCCCAGAACAAAACAAGCTTCATTTATAAAACGTTAACTCCTTTTAAATCATCTAACATTTACATTAAGGAGGGGTTCATTTTACACTCAGGCAACTTTATTGAATAAAATATATTATTAAATATATAAAAATAATGTAAATTCCTGTTTTTTGTCGCGCACTTGGTTGTTTGCTAATAACATGTAATATTATTTATTTAATGAAACTTCGGCTACATTTAATTACATTAGGAAATAATGAAAGATTTTCACTTACGTACGACGTCGTGTTATTTAATAGTATGGCTATTCTTGGTGATCACAAAGAGAAAGATCTCTAACAAAGCTTAACATTGCAAATTGATAACATATATTATGATTGTTTTTAGCTGTTTTATCTATATTTGTCAGCTTGTGAACCACCTTACAGGCGAAACACAACTGACAGCGCATGTGTATTTAACGCGATGTCTTTAACCACATAACACGATTTTAATGTTTGCTGGACTCAGGACTACTTTTCGATCACAATATTTCTAAAAAGTACACATACCAGTTACGGACACTTAAAAAAATAGTTCAGTATCTTATTTTTCTTTTCTTTCTTCTTCATCATCATTTTATTATTATTGCTGGTGTTGTTGTTGTTATGCGACCCAGTGTCCATTTGGTTTGGCAAATAAAAGTACCTGTTGCAGGGCAGTGCCATTTCTCAAGTGTTATTTACATCGGAAGTTTTTGTTTTCTTTGCATTTCTCACAGTTGTATTTTTCGGTTATCAAACTTACTTTGGGTTTAAATCATTACTTTCTTAGATATTTTCGTCGGAAGGCATGTGAATATTCATAAACATTTACATTGTCAACATAATGAAACTTCAAATACATGCACGCTTTTATGTATAACTAATAGTTTTATTTTTTAACTACAATATTTAACTCTAAGCAATCTACCGAGTCGTTACATTCGAATCCGCTGGTGATTTTATGAACTGAACAGTCAAACGCTGTCCCAGTACCCATGCCATCATCACTTCTTCAATAGTCGTGCACTTTAAACCTTGTGTCTCCTGACTGTCATTTGATTTTTCGTCTCTTCTTCTGAATGTTTCACGGAATATCTCAGTGGTGCATGATCTATTGTTTTCTGAAAATAAGAAGCGGCTCTCATACATACGAAACGTGCCTTAAATCAGAAATCAGAAATGGCAACATATTTAAACAAAAAATCTAATTGCATAGCCCATCAGAGAATAGGTTTTCCTTTTTAAAAACAAGAGAACCAACATATATCATATGTGGGAGTCTGAAAACGAATTATCTCCTTTGTATTAGAAAAAATCAGTGAACTTAAAACGGAGAGCATTTTAATATTTATCTTAAATTAAATGCATTACTTAACTTACTTCCAAACCTTTTCGTGATTTCCAATTTCAAACCATCTATCTCTTGAAATAAGTCCACTTCAAGACCCTCAATCCGCCTGCCAAAGTTAAAGTCCACAGTGACAGGTTCGGTGTTCTTATAGGCTATCTTTAGGTCTTTATACTTTATGCCTCCGGGGAAGAAGAAAACGGGTTCAATTGTTAATTTATCTTCTTTGTAACACGTATCTGTGTACTTTTGTAGGTCTGTAACAGTTATAAAATCATCCTCCAACTTGTCATTACCACTCTTGATTTTGGTAGAACTTGGTTTTAGACCTTCAATAAGATATTTAGTTAAACGACTATCGATAGGAGCTGCATTTTCCGTTTCACAAGCATTTATCTGAACCTTCTGAACTACAACTTTTCTTTTTTCGCAATTAATCTCTCTTTCTTTCATTTCGTTTAGACGAATTTCAGGAGGATAACATCGGTCCATGAAGATTATCACTTTTTCAATATTGACATCCGTAAGTGATTCTAACATCATTTGCAAGTCATCAGCTTTTAGAACGTCTTCTTTTGATCCAAGTTGAAATGAATTACCGGAAGTGGAACCTTTTCCGTGGCCAGAAAAGTAAAAAACTAATGTATGAATATTGGCACGCTTGAGTTCTTCAACTGCCAATTCTAACTTTGGTAGAAGTGAATCCGGTTTGCCTGGTGTTTCTGGATATATTTCTTTGACATGTTCCTGTCTGAAAACATGCATGACAAATATAAAACAGTACTTGATACAACAGACTGATAATATTTCCACGGTTTGTTGTCCGTCGATTTTTCGTTTATTCAATAACAGCGAAATCACAGATTTTGAAAATTTCACTGTTATCGGCGTGTCACTTTATGTTTGGAATTTTTCAAGTGCTCGAATTAGATTTTTTTCGAGATGTATTGCGATTTAATAAATATAGTAAGACGGTTTCTCTGAAACTTTCAAACATGTCGGTGTTAATATAACTTTCTATATTTCACTGTGAATATTTATTTTTTCAAAAAGAATTACGATTTGTGATGTTTGACATCTTTGTAGGACATGAGCATAATGTTGTTTTGATTTGTGAAACATGTTTTTACTCAAGTTTAACACCAAGCCTGGTACATATTAATGTTAAATTTGAAAACAATAAATCGCTAAGTACATTGTAACCATGCTCTCTTCTCCTTGCTGCATTAAGGCTGTGTGGATAGGTTGTGTCTGCTGGATGTAGCCATTCCCGATATGGATAATTTTGCTTTTTCATTATAAGATTTTCACCAACAATCCATAAATTATAACTGTTAAAAGGACTGTTTAAATAGCCTGTATTCAATAGTTCATCAGAATGAGAATATGAATAAAGTCTGCTCAAGTGAGGACGTCAAGCGACCTAAGGTTTATTTATTTTAATAAAGAATGTTTTTATTGCATGTAATGAGCGTTATAACTTATAAACAATCTCAGACACCATCAAAGTCATCGTAAAATGAAGTACCTTATCCCCATTATTACGGGTGATTGTGATGTCAAAACCTTTTTCATTTTTTCAACGTCGTTCCGAAACATCGAGGCGAAATTAGGGTTATCGTCATTTCCTGCGATTAGTAAAGCACCCCAGTTTTTCCCTGAAATTAAACAATTCATACTATAATATGTTATACCTAACGGCCTATTTTGAATTCCCTTATCGAAACTTCTGAATCCTTGTTACAAAAACAATTCACATAAGCACGATTTGAGCATTGTGGTGTTCCGAGTACTTCTAAAACGTTGCGATTGCATGTTAGTTTTGATAT
This sequence comes from Corbicula japonica, assembly GCA_038501625.1. Lineage (NCBI taxonomy): Eukaryota > Metazoa > Mollusca > Bivalvia > Venerida > Cyrenidae > Corbicula > Corbicula japonica. The sequence continues at coordinate 1,438,460 of JAZAYU010000102.1, read as the reverse complement.
TCTTAGTTATCAGTAAAATAAAATAGACATTAAAATTCAACATTCTTTTATGTATAACCTCTAAACATGTGTGGAGGTTCAGATAAACCGACTTCCTTTTTCAATTCAAATTAAATAAAATCCCATTTGATATAAATAATATCAAATAATAATTTTTCAGTTGTGTTCGAATTCAAGTTTGCTTTAAACCTTTGTCGTTATTTATACATGCTGTAACTTACGCAAGAACCCTCGACAATTTCTAAACGATCCACATGAAGACTTCCTTCGGAAATGGATTTTTATCTGACAGAATGCACAGCACAGTATACACATTTTATAAATTAATAAATAATGCATTTTTTCTGGATATTGATTTTTGTATGGCCTTAAAAACAGCTAGATTAAAATGTGCTTTACTTATGCCTAAATCTCAATTTGCTGAAATTGTTTAATTCCATATCTTTTCGATTAAAATTTGACTTTATCAACATTATATTAAACGTTTTTCACACCGCGCATTAAAAAGGTCACAAAAACGGGAGAAAGCGACATTGTGAGCTAGGGCGCAGAACTGGTCCTAACCAATGACAAAGTATCAGATTGTTACTAGCTAAAATGATGTTACCCTACTGGGGAGCGAACCCGTACTGCGCCTAGCCATGACATTCCGATAACGCTACCGATTGATCAAACCGGGACAACCATAAAAAAGAGTTGATCGGATATGTCTGATAGGCTTAATCATTACTGCAGAACAGCGGTAACCGATTATTTACTGACAACAGTGATGACTATACGCATGGGGAAACATTTTACGCCCGCCACACTGCACAAATGGCGCTACTATGAACTTAAACATCTTGTAACAGTTGTAACATGTTATATGTTCGTACAATGTTTATTCATATAATCTCCGGAAATTCATGTTGAATATTGCAGTAACAGCCAGATCTTTTTCAGTTTTGATCTACCGTTCGATCATCGTAAGTATGTAACACTTATAATATCTATGTAACATATGTGTAACGTTCTTATAACTAAAGTATAACAGTTTAATATTACTATATGTTATGTAGTCTTTGTTTACTGAAAATGTTGCATGGAACTACGATTCGATCTTGTACACATTGCTATAACATTGTTTAATTTCAACTACACTGCATTCGTTACACTTCTGTAACACTTGTAGCACCGTTTCGTGCTCTAAATGATCTTCAGAGAGAGAAAGATAAATAGATTGAGCAAGAAAATTAACTGCTGCAAGATCTAACAGAACAGTTTATGGCCAGTTGAATGAATTAATCACATACATACCTATGAGGGGTTGCACTTCTTCACCACAGCTGTAACACGACACTGGGTTTACAAATAAACCTTTCTCGCAGTGGATGCAGATGCTGAACTTCTCAAAACAGTTCATACTGTGAAACTTTTCTGTTGCACTAGATACTGTAAAGATGAGAAAATAAGGACATTGCAAGTATAAATGTTTCATACATCTTAATTTATTCGAGTCTTAAATAAGAGAACCTGCATATCCGGAGGGTTCGATTCAGTGATCTTCTTTTGGTCATTTGACATTTATATTATTGTGTCATGTTTTAGTCAAAATGTGACTCTACTAATGATGTTACTTTTTCATTGACTGTTTAATGAAGTATATTTAAGAATGTATTTAAACAACGTTCAAAAACTGACGCATTTTTTTCGCACCTGTTGTGGAGATAAAATATGCTGGTTTACTTTTTATCGAAAACAAAATTGTGTTAAATACATGATTATTTTAACTTAATAACTTTAGTTTCCGCAAGTTTAGCAAACTAGAGCTTAAAACGAAATAACGCTTTAAATCATTTCTTTGTAATAAACAAACAAGCAAATTAAAAAAATAGATTTTATACAACAGGTCTTTATCTAACAGAAGTTAAAGAGAAACACATAAAAGCTAAATCCACTTGTTGTCAACGTAAGTCACCGAGTACATGACGGGGTAAGCACTTACGTCCAAGATGCGTCATACATTGTATACAAATGTTGTCATCGTTGTCACGGACTCTTATTGGTGCCGTGTAATACGTTGTTTTGAAGACGTCCTGTATAAAGAAGAAAGGTAAAACAACACATTCGCCAAATACTAACATCCTATAATAGTTCTTAGCCTAGTCATAAATTCATCAAAACAAAATCGTTTTTTTATATTATTTTTTTTTCTAATTTACTGTCTTGCAATGAGTAAAACGATATTTTTTATTAATAAATTAATGAAAATGCATATAATTGTCCACGCCGCCTAGACACTGGTTGAGCGCAACGCCGTATTTTCACAAAATACATACAACGATATTAAAAACGAGCAATTGGTAACACCACTACAGCCTAAGAAAACTGGTTGAACAATAAAGAACAGCGTTTATCGTTTTATCGTAGAAATCAGATATATTACAAGGGTACTTAATTTTTCTGCAGTTATTAAATAAAGTATGCGGCACTTCGTTCGAAACGAGAGTCGCGGGAACAAGATTATTTTCATTCCATCCGCCCGCCATTCGGGATCGAAAAGCGTCATTATTAAGGTATGATTTGTTCTATTGTAAAATATTTTATATCAAAAAGCGAATTAACAATCAACAATATATCATATAAAAGATACTATGATTTCAAACCCTAGGTCTTCTCTCAATACGAGGTATGGGGCTTAATCCATATCTGCTGCCGATATGTTATGAAAAACAATTCTATAGATGTCATACACATTTCCTACTGTTTAGTTACCTTGTCAGTGTATTTAAGTAGCAAAAATAGTGTATCCTAGACCTGTATATTTAGCTTCGATCAGAAAACGGTGCATCGACTTTTGAAAACACTGGCCAATACGTGAATTTGGATATTACGTTTGCGCATGCGTAGTGAATATTGAACAAATACATGTTACAATTAGTAATGATTTCCCCATTATTGTTTAAGTCTTGTGTATACATAATTTTACAAATGGCAAAATCATTAACATAGTATTCAAAAGAGTTTTTAACCATCAACAGGGAATTTTAACCAGAAAATGCAAAAACAATAATTTAAAAGAAATCCTCTGTCAATAATTAACCTTCAGTTTGGCCACAATTTCCTTTTCGAAGAAGCTCAGTACGTCTGTTGCTTCCATACACTTTTCGGCAATTGAGTTGATTGTTGTGAAAGCCTCTTTGTTTCTCCAGATATCCTGCAACAAGAATGTTAATGCCAGTGACCTCTCAAAGTTTCATTAAACAATGAAATATTCTCATGTAAAGTTTTGTGTTACTTCTACAGAATTTCGCCCGATTGAATTTTAATTGTGTGGTCACAAATAACTACGACTGAAGAAAACGTAGTACGTTATTTTAGTCAAATGATACATGTTCATGGCTATCCAGGGAAAGATAATTTTCCTTTTTATCGATGAACGTACAAGGAGCAGTGTAGTGGACCCTTAATACATCGGTTATTTTGGCTGACGATCAATTGAATGATAGGGATAAGGCTTGAAGAAAGCAAGACGAGTAACTGTTAAACAGTTGTCATGGTTGTTACTATATTCACTGAAGTGTTGCAAAAAGCCCAACAACTAAATATGTCTCTGCTTTATATTACTTTTTTTACAATTGAATGTAAATTTAAAACAATGAATTTATTAAGCAACATTTTAAACGCAATTGAAATACACTTTATGTTTTTTGTTAATTACTGCTGTTATAGATCTACGAGGTTTACAAATCAGGTGGACCTCATAAAACATGCCTAGTGTATGACAGCTAGATGTACATTTATAAGTAACGTCGTACATAAACAACGTTCATAATTATTCGGTAAAACACAGCAGATACAGCCTCCCTACACACCCAGATAGAAGACAGGGCAAGAAAACAAGGTTGTACAATGATCAGTTTCAAATAGTACGCAACAAAAAATCAACGAAAGTTAGAACCCTAGGGTTTACCCCCTTTTAACGGTCAGTGACGAAACAATTTGCTTTTGGATGTTTAAACCCGGTTCTAGGGTGCACCAACCTCACATCACAACATGTTCTCATATAAACAAACAGGTACAAGTGAACAACACAGACAATAAAAATAGAACTTGATATAAAACATTCTTAAGCGAACATTAAATTAGGAATGTTTAACACAGATTGAAGTTGTTTTTTTAAATGCATCAAACATCATCGTTTGCAACGCAAATATCAATTAAGGATTGAATCGATAGTTGATGGTTTCAATTTGGGTACGGAAAACAGTTGGGTTGTTTAAAGTGTTCACGCGTACTTTAAACAATCCAACTGTTTTTCATACCCAAATGGAAACTATCAAATATTGATTCAATCCTTATATTTACACTCATAAATAATTTCATTAATACAGAAACAACTAGAAGAATTCGTGATATTACGGCTTTTTCGAATGGCTGTTGGAACAGCTACGTTGACGGCAAAGTGAATGACGGCACGCTTTTTCGCAGCAACTCGTGGCAAAACGTGCGTGCACGGTGACGTCACACGTCAAAACATCGTGCAACGTCCAATAAATTGTGAACGGCTCTACAGTAGCCACGCCTTTTAAAGTAATACGTCACACTGTTCACCATCAGAAATTATGATTCGTTAGATGAATAAGATTTTATCGTAGAGGATGAAGTTGAAGTGTAAATATCAATGTTTGTAAAACATGTATGCCCCCAAGTGCCAAATGGATAGTAAACATCTGTTATTGATTGCTTGATATTGGTGAGAAAAAATTTTTGTAACGAAGGTCTCCTTCACCTTTGGCCTACTGACCTGAAAATCGATAGGGGTCTACAAGTGATGACAAACTTTATCGCCGAATTTGAGGACCATAGGTGAAAGCATTGTCGAGATAGTGATCGGTTGTTGTGTCAAAGGTCACTGTGACCTTGATCTTTGACCTATTGACCTGAAAATCAAGTGGTCTTCCTCTGGTCATGACCAACTTTCATACTAGAAATGTGTGTCCAATTATTGATCGGACAAGATGTGGTCTACTGCCGACCGACCGACCCACTTACCTACCGATCGACCGACAAACCTACATGGGCAAAGCAATATAGCCTTGCTTCTTCAAAAGGGGGGATAGTTATACAAGAATATAAAATTCATAATCGAAAGACTATTCGTAACGTGGCCCACCAGTCTCTTTTGGACCCGAAATTTGAAAGAAAAATAACAACTATTGCAAAGCAGAGCAGCCTTGTTTGAAACTTCTAAATCCGAACTCGTTCTGAAAGGATCAGATTGTTGGTATGAACTATATCCGGTTAAGCAAAATAATGTCAGGAACACTATGATTGGTGAATGTGTTCCACGACCAACTTCTATATTTTAATCATTCTAAATAAATTAAATATCAATCATACCTTAACCTCGGTCTTTTTCCGACACTCTAGAATATCCGAAGGTAACAATCTGTTCAGATATCCTTCGGGGCTGTCGGGCTTCATTCCTGTCAGTAGTTCACGTATTACTAAAAATATTTTAGTAAAATGTTTTTTTCAATTCATGCCCATGAACAGAAAAATCTAACCAAGCGGAAAATATGTTCATATTTTTGTGTTCGGTGTTTTTTAAAGTTCATGTTTAATCAATTTTGATAATACCGTAGCACACAGTGATTGAAATTACATAATTGATACTGGAGATTGTTCGATTAATTTTATGTTTTAATCTTCATGTTAAGTGAAAAATTGCTCAGCCTGCAGAACACAAATCAAATTGTATTGGAACTAAATTAATTGTCTATGGTGTTATTTTGAAGATGATTTTTTATAACTCAATCTCTCTTTTCTTCTCTACTTTTTGGCTAAATGAGGAGGCTATGTTTTCTGGATGAGGCAATTCCTGTTAAGCTAATGTTCGTATGTTTAGTTAGACCACTGCTTTTGCATGGCTCTATATACTTGACATACTTTCAACAAAGTGAGTTATTTGCAGTTATGACATGAAGCTAAAATATAAATGAAACGCTGTTATTTCTGACCCAAAGGGCTTAGTGTATCGAACAAGAAACATTGTATTTGTTTGCAGATAATGTTCTCCTATACCATGTATACAGAAGAAAAAATATATGTAGCACCAGAAGGTTGCAAGTCCATTATTCTATACAAAATGATCAATACTTCAAGGATATGAATATGGCGGTAAAAGCTTCAACATTGTATTCCAAAACAGTTTTTAAAAAAGTGAAATATGCATACAAGAAATCGCCACACTCACGAAACACAGCCCCACGCAGCAAAAAAGACGAAAGAAAAAGAGAGCATGTTGTTATAAGTATGTCAAATCAAATAAGACGCCACAAACAATTAACGAAAAGGAGACCCCTTGGGGTTACCGCCTTGGAAAGGTCAGTGGCATAACAAATTGCCACTGGGAGTTTAAACCAGGTTTTATGGTGCACCAACCTCGCACTTGCCCCAAGTATCGACACACAAGTTGTCTTGGTGAAAAACCTCCGAATTACCCATCAGCTAAACAATGATGCATACAAAAGCACACAAACATATAAAACATAAGAAAAACACAATATATGCATATCAGGAATCGCCACACTAAAAAAACACAGCCTCCCCACGCAGCGAAAAAGAAGAGAGGAAGAGAGAGAGCGCATGTTTTATTAACGTATGTCAATTAAAATGGGACGCCACAAACAATTAACGAAGAAGAGAACCTTTGGGGATACCGCCTTGGAACGGTCAGTGGCAAAACAAATTGCCACTGGGGGTTTAAACCAGGTTCTAGGGTGCACCAACCTCATACTTGCCCCAACAGGTTCTCGTATTACAAAGCAAGTACAAATTGTCTTGGTGAAATAACTCCAACCCATCCATCAGCCCAACAATGTTGCATGCAAAAGCATACAAACATATAAACATAAGAATTTAATAGCATTGCAAAGCCATAGGATGGGTTATCAATGATCTTACCGAGACCAGAGCACCTGAAGTAAAATCAGCAAGAACACGATGACAGGGATAAAAGAAACAATTCGAGCTTCTAGGTTCTTTTAAGAAAAGACTTCCCCATAAACCTTCATAAACTCTTAAATCCCTGCCACCGTCGTGCAGCCAAAGAGGTAAGCAAAATGATCAACTGTAGATGGGTTAATCACCAGGCCTGCAGAGCGCTGTAAAATATCATGTGGTAACCTTTCTTTTTAAATTTACAGATGGTTTTTACGAATAACCGGGAGAAATTAACATCGCCTTTTATCTTCTTAAGTTTATAAATTAAATCTCCATAAAAAAACTGGCTGTGAAATTCCTTGTTGCAAAAGTGATTTTAAACTGCGCCTGTATTTATGAATTAGATCTGGATATCGACGATAAAACTTGCAAAAGGTTTTCCTTAATTTGTGATACCGATAACCTTGTTTTAAAAGTTTTTCTGTAATGCAAAGATTACGTTCATTGAAATCATTAACATCGTTGCAAGCTCTTGAAAAGCGAACAAGCTGTGAGATATAAACCCCGTAAGATGTTACACGAGGAACATCGCCGTCTTAAAACGGAAAATTTACTATATTAAAATTAAAATCATCTCTTTTATTATAAATTTTAGTAGTGACGTAACCATTTTCAATGGACAGATTTAAATCAAGGAAGTTTGCTTGCTTTTCTGTAGTGTTCGCTTTATTAAGCTGTAGTTCTTTAGGATGAATCTTATTAACTAGTGATGGAAAATGGTTATTATCTATATTTAATAAATCATCAAGGTACCTCGAGGTGTTGTTAAAAGCTGTAATAATATCATCTTGATGTTCTGTAGAAAGAGATAACATAAAATCTCTTTCATAACAGTATAAAACAGATCAGCAACAAGGGGTGCACAATTAGTACCCATTGGAATGCATATTACTTGTTTATAAATAGAGGTACCAAATCTCAAATAAATATTATCCAATAAAAATGTGAGCGCCTGGATAAGGTCTTGACAGGTCCATGAAGTATAATTATCATAAGAACCATCTGTAAAGAATGCCCTGTGTTCATTACAAGCGATAAATGTTTTATTTTCTCTAGCAAAAGTTTTTTCAATGAGACTGGTTAGCTTGTCTCTTATTAAATTATGGGGAGAGAATTGTACAAGGTGGAAAAATCATATGTAGACAATCAGAATGCCTGAAAATTATTTGATTTAAGTTTCTTCAAAACGTCATTTGAATTTTTTATAGACCAAAATAAATTTTTACCAGTAGTCTCAAAAACTTTTTCGCAATACCTAATAACATGTTCTTTTATAGCTGTTAGACAAGATGTTAAGAGCACGGATAACTTTGTTGTTGTACAAGAACTAGAGTTAGCGATAAATCTTGCTTTGTACGGTGTTTTGTGCATTTTAGGCAACCAATACATAGTAGGTACTTTGTCTTGTTTAGGCTCAAAACTGATTCTAAATTTTGTAATTTGTAGAGTGTGTGCAGTAACAATATCACTCTCAGATGAAGAAGTCAGTGTATTAGCATTAGTGCTATTAAGCTCTTCAGTTTGAACATTTATATAGTGCATACGTCACACTATAATAACATTATTTGAAGCCTTATCAGCAGATGTTAAAACAAATTTGTTGTGAAAATCGTGAATACCCTTTTTCAAATGACGAAAGTTAAAACGAGGTCGAGGTGGTAGTAAAGCTATGTTTCTTTTATAGAAGGATATACGAGTGTCAATTATTTTGAATATTTGTTTTTTCCAGTTTGAAAGAGCATTAGGCTCAGCATGTTCTCGTTTACACCATTTATTGCAAAAAGAGCTTAAAGACTCTGCAATTTCCGCACGACAGGTATTAAAGTCGATGTCCGACGGAATTCTGTTTTTTGGACCTTTTGAAGTTAAATTGCGGATTCTAAAGTCTTTGATAACATTTAGATCCCCTGTAACGATATGAACGGCAGGTTGATAGCAAAACTTTGAATAAGAACAGTCTCAGGATAATGGTGTGTTTTCAACAATCTGTAAATCCGAGGTAATTTTGTTGTAATTGAAAATTGTGTTTCTAATAGGCTTGTTATATCTATAACAAACTATGGGTGTTTCAGTATTCTTGAAATAATTAGGTATAGCCGATTCAACAGTTTTATCTTTAAATATACACGGAAGGTCAATAAAATCGATGCCTTTATTTAAAAATGAAATTTTAAGGAAATGTCTTTGGTGATCAGATTCCAAGTCAATGTGTGGTCTTAGAACATGCCGAGTGTAACACTGAGTAAGGCTTGCAACCTCATAAAGTGGATGAGTTCTAATAACAATATGATCGGCTTCCTTATCCACTTTTTGTAAACTTGAAATAGAAAGAGAAGCTAAACGCGACAGCATAGCATGTCTACCTCAATGTTTCAAAATATTTTGAAGGTCATGAATAGAACAATGAACACTCGATTTTCTTTTGATGTTACCATTAGTCCTTATCCAATGTTACCTCGATTTTTGTTTTCGTATTTGTAGCAGACCAAAAATGTCAAAATCAGGGTTTTTTGAAATGTTGCCTTCTTGACAAATATTATCATATAAACACAGTGGATAAGGAGTTTGTAGTTTTTTTTATCCAATTATCTTCTGAAACAAGTCTTGCTCTAATTTAAATGCTCTTGAAGCTAATGCTATAAGAAGCTTATAGCATTAAAAAGCCAAAGGGGCGAGTAATCAATGATCTTACCGAGACCTGTGCCCATGGGGTCAAATTAGCAAGAACTCGATGACAGGGACAACAGAAACAAATCGAGCTACTATGTTCTTTAAAGAAAAGGTTTTAAACCTGACGACTTGAGACAGAAATAAGTTGTACGGAGTTGATGCGTTTTAATATGACGATGGAGAAGACAACACTTGTTATCAAGGTCATACTACAAAACACGAAATGCTAGATGAACAAGATTAATAAAAATAAAAACATGTTTCTGCCTCCCTGTGCTTAGTTACATACCTACGCCAAAACTGTAATAGTCCCACTTTTGCGAAGCATTGCAACCTTTTTTCCTACTTCAGGATGAGCATAACAAATCCTGTGTGAATGTGTTGTCGAAGCGTCCTCTAACTCTCTTGCCAGACCAAAGTCTATCAAACGTGCATTGTCTGCCCGGTCCAAGACAATATTTGCTGATGAGATATCTTTGTGCAAAATAACTCCTCTGAAATGAAAATCAATTACATGTAATCGACTTATTGATACATGTGATATATAACAATCATAAACAAAACCAGCATACACAAAGATTCATAATGTAAGCACCAACACAGCGGCCCCGACTTGTCTTGAGCAAATCCTACAAAAACAGGACGCGCCATCCAAACTCTCAATACATAAATTTTCAGGACCCGCATTTATTACAAATTGTTTGGCCACTGACCGTACCAATGCTATAAGGGTTCTCTTTTTCGTTTATTGTTTGTGGCGTGTTATTTGAATTTCATATACTTATGAAACATGCTCTCTTTTCCTCTTCTTTTCCGCTGCGTGCGAATGCTGTGTTTTGTCAGTATGGCGATTCCTGATATGCAAAATTTCACTTTTTTCTCACTATCTCTCTTATATAGCAAATGACGAATACTGAAGAAATTTAAAAAAAAATAACATATTAAGAGGTTACCGCACGCCTGCCACAGGAGTATGTAGATATTGTATTCCCAAAGATATCTGAATAGCTATTTGTATTCTTTGTTTACTGTTCAGTTTCATACGATCTGCTTGTGAACTTGTCCCATGAAGACGCGTATAAAGATCACCTTTTTCACAGAAGGGTGAAATGCAGTAAAAACTAAAACGGAAGAGCAATTATATGTATTTTTCAGAGAATACGCAAATCCATTGTATCCAATCATTTTAAACTAATTTCACATATGTGGATAAGTTGTTGCTTTTGATAAAGATTTCATCGGTAAATTAACCTTTTTTATAAGACACAATTACGTTTTTTAAATAACGAAAGTTTACTAGAAATAAAGTCAACAAAAAGGGAATAATAAGGGAATCTCAGATATCTCAATATTTTGGAAACAATAAAAACAACCAGAAATTGATTTTTATTTAATTCATTTGATGCATATCATCGCTTTATAATATTTCAAACACAATTCTAGCATTAGTACATGTATAATTTATGTAGCACTGCGAGGCCGTTATCGCCGCTAACGGAGGATGTAGTATTTGTCAGCGAAATAATTCAATACTAAAAGCTACTTACATGTTTCGACTGCCCGATACTTCATGAAGAACAGACATCGTTGGCAGAATAAAAGGATGACGAACTTTAGAAACAAACATTTCCTATAGTAAAACAACAATCAACAACATGATTCATGCAATTAAAGATAATGTGTAAATCATAAGTGAACACTCGATAAGTAGTGTACTATTTTAACTTGATAGATATTAATTAATGTGTTTGTTTTTTGGTTTCATTCGGACTGTAAATTTCTTTTTTAAAATGTTGGTCTGTAGGATCTATAGCATTGCGCGCTGTAACAAACCTGTTTGAAAATGAGAATGACATTATAATATCTTAAAAATATATTAATATGAATATTTAAAAAGTGACCCTACCTTTTTAATAACATTCAATATTTGCTCCTTCTGAGACTCTAGAACACTGATTTTCTTTATGGCAACAGTTATGTCATACCTTTTTTGCAAGCAATCACCTGGAAACAAAACCTGATAAGCTTTTCACCCAAATTTTCAAGGACCTCTAATATATTAATTTTAAGGTAAAAAGATGATGGTGTTTTTCATTCTTAAAATACATATCGTGTGGATATTCCAAAATTTAACATATAGTCAGTACTGTTATAAGTTAAATAACCCATTACCGATGTCGTGCAGTTACCTTTTTGGGGTTGTCCCGGCTAGCTCATTTGGTTGTGTTGTCGGAATTGCAGGGCTAGGCGCTGTCTCCCTGATGGTGGGGTTCGCTCCCAGCTAGAGGCACTAACAATTTTAACTCTGACATCGGGGACAATTAACTGATGGGAACACTCAAACGGTACATTTTTTATTTATAGAAAGACTATTTATAACAAAAATACGCAAATATTAAAAAAGTATGTGTCATGTTTTGCGTGTACGCTTGCCATGTATACCGTTATCAAAATCGTTAAAGTTATTTGAAGCATTGAAGTTCCTTGATACATGTAATTATTTCATCATGACGCTTCGAGATTCGGGTATGTTTCTTTAAGCTTATTGAAACAGTTCTACAAGTGGATATTGGTTGCTGTGCCCAAGGAAACGTTAATGGCTTATTCAAATATTAAATGTCACGAAGAAAAACTTACTAGACTGAGCAATATATCTAAGAGAATGGACAATACCTTGTTTGACTACGTTATGGTTTGTACAAGTACACGTAAGCAAACAAATAAAATCATGATATAATTACTCTATTTTAGAGATGTACTTAATTAAAAAAACGGAAACGGGCATTAGATGGATTTTAATCCAGTATTAATGTATTTTACTCTGCGCTTTCATCCAGACTGAGCATTGAGTACCGTATATTCCCTATTAAACGCCCCCCGGGGCGTTACATTTTGCAAAGGGGGGGGGGGCGTTTAATAGAGACCAACTATTGACAAAATGTAGTTTTCAATAATTGTGTTTTTTTTTAAATAAATAACCGTAGGAAACAATTTTGTCATTTTCCTAGAACTTATTTTTAAAAAACTTTACCTGAAATGAAATTTTTCACACCGAAATGATTACGAAATTTATCGGTTTATTGAAAATAAATCCTTTGTTTGCATGTTGTTTTGTTATTATCTAACAGGTGCTATAAAATTATTACTTCGTGAATTTAACTCACAAAAGTTTATACTGCGGGCGTTAGTCTAATGCGGAACTCATGTATTTGTTTGACCTGCACGCTGTTTTGAATGAAAACAATACGCTTGCAGTTTTAATCTTTATTGTTTTAATCTTCAATCATCATTACTAAAATAATATTGTAAAACATAATGTAGACATGAGCTTCTCAAATTAAAAGCCAATTAACAACATCAAACACCTTTGTCATGCTATCTGCAGTAGGTGCGAAAAACAACCATTCAGTAACCATTTCGCGTACATGATTAGATGCCCCAGTGTTTGTACAACAATTTATTACTTAACAATTTTATGACAGTTTGATATTTTAATAAACGTAGGAAAAAATCAACAGTTCATAAAGAAACATTTTACAATTTGTTTCAACGATTCTCGGTACGTTAATAAACGGGCGTCATTGTCTTTATCGATTAACGCGGTATTAACGTTGTAACTTCCCTTTTTTCCCTTTCCAAATTTACAAAAAATGGCCATTGACAGAATTTTACTGTCTTTTATGAAAAAAAAACGGGATCAAAGGGTCGACCGCGTTATATTGGATTTCGCGATATAGCGGATCGCGATATAGCGGAGCTCCACTGTATTTGGATTAATGTTGAGAGATTAAAAATCGTCATGTCATGGTAAGTCACTCGTTTACTTTTGAAAAAAGACTGGGGGGCGTTTATTAGGGGAGGGGCGTTTAATAGGGAATATACGGTAGTACATATAAAACATGACAATACGTTGCGTGCTATTGTGAGAGTCATATGTTCACATTTATATGCTCGCCACCTTTAACTTGAAACAAAAACAATCACATGGATATTGGCCATAGTCTTTTTTAGAAAACAAAAAGTTTGTATAAAGACAAAAAGAGGGAAGAAGTGAACTTTTTTATAATATGTGCACATTTTCAATTGATACCACAGTAAGCTGTTGTAACGTGACTGTAGAGAAAATGGATTACTTTTAAATACTACTGCCCCAAACGAGCCTTGTCCTATCATATTACAGTTCCCTTCAGCACAATCTTGAACAATTTGTCCCATCTCATCTGTTGTAAACTTGATCAGTCTGCCACCATACACGCTGATGTCCCGATGAGTATGAATGTCGTTGGCACCTAAAACTTTTAATAGAATAATTATGGCAAAAAAGTTTTACAGTGTATCTTGTATTTATAAATTGAAAGCATTTAACAGTATGCATTAATCACACTAAATACCATTCTCAATGATGTTTCTACTGTGATAGATTAACGAAATGTAAGAATCTCTTACAAACAAATGTGAAAAAAGTAAAACTGCTACGTCATTCCTCATTGCCTCATTGGTGTTTTCACTTTTTCTGAATTTGGCTTAAGCACATTGAAAGCTTCTTAAACGAGATAAATGGGTTACTTTATCGACCTTTCAAACGGCACAAATTAATGGCATTGTCCCAAATGATATATTATATATCTTACATGCAGTATAAAGCCCATTAAACATAAGGATTATAATAAGTACGGATATACCACATTCTGATCTTTAACGTATTGTGCCTTTCGCATTTCTCTGCCATATACAAAAGATATAAAATCACTCAAACGGCTAAATGCCGTTCCATAAAACTTTGCACAAACCAATGGTATTAATATATTTGTTTAATTAACATATGCTACGAAAACTTAGAACAGTAAAGAAAAATAGTTAGACTTAAAAAAACCTAGAATTCTATATTCAATTTATCACAAAAACGAAGCAACACTAAAGATCAATTCAAATGTCTTGATGAAAAATGAGTTACTGACAACGATACCTAAGTTCCTTAAAGATAAGAAAATGTACACATTTAAGAACGGAAAAGGATCGCTAATAAATTTTCATGGCGCGAAAAAATTTAACCCCCTGGTTACTAATTATGCACCTCGTGTTGCTGGTCTGTTTTATATTGTTTTGAAAAAGACTCTACCAAACATCAATGTGACTTAATTACTGTCTTCGACAACACCTTGAGGTACCATGAAGACTTGTTAAATGTGGGATTTAACCATTTTCCATGAAATGTAGCCTTTAGAAAGAAAACACAGGTAAACAAGAAAGTTTCCTGCACATAAATCTTTGCATTGAAAATGGTTACGCCACTACTAAATTATGTTATGAAAGAGATGATTTTAATTATATTATTGTGCATATTTGATTGTTAGATAGTAATTTTCTTCTTGCAACCTCACATTGGGTTTATATCTGCAATATGTTCATATTTGTCGTATTCAGTCGCTTTCAAAGTTCAGTGTGCATGTATTCTGAAGAACTAGTAGGTACGTACAATACTTCACTGCATCAAAGTGCCATTTTGTTCGCTTTAATATAGTATGTAGCAATGTTTTTGTTTTTTTTAAATTTCAATGTTCAACGTAATATTTGCATAAAAGAAAAACTTTTAAAACGTAGTTATGGGTAATTAAGGAAACGTTTTTGTAAGTTTTATCGCCGCTACCGCTATTCAATATTACAGGTGAAGTTTAAAATCGTTGTGTCTATTTTGAACGAATCATTGTATGACCATGCTCTCTTCTTCTCCCTACTTTTAGCTGTGCCTTCTTGATACAAATAACAGGTTTTTCTTCATGTAAGCTCAAAGATAGTTACAGTCGAAAGAATGTTGAAAAAGAAATGAGAGTTTCGGAATTTCCAGATGAGTTGTTCCAGTCATTAAGAGGAAGATATGAAGCTTTTTTACGAAAGTATCTGTTCTTTCAAACAATTAATCTAACACATATATAACAAACCAATCTAAATTATTGTGTTTTATTATGACATGTACTTCACCGTATAAAGGGGGTTGTCAAATAAAATTCAATACGGTTTGAACTGAATTAAACCCGGAATTTGCTGTTGTACGTAACACAGACATAAAACTGATACACTAGGTCATAATAATTTTATTCAGATAAATCAATTTCATTTAAAAAAAAAAACTGACCACAGACTTCTTTCTTACGCCGTTCACTACGGAATCCTAAACAGGCCATGTTAAATTTCGCTAGTACAATGCGATAATTATTGCCCTCCTGTACACCTGTACTAGCGAAATTTAACAACCTTTGCGAGGTTTTTGAGCGATAATTATCGCGTAATTTTCGCATGTAGTCAACCTTTGCGAGGTTTTTGAGCGATAATTATCGCGTAATTTTCGCATAATGTGTGTCAGAAGAGACCAGCGATATTAAGACACTAGCGAAATTTAAGCACTTAAATTTCTCGTGTCTTTGATCCTAGGGTTATTTTATCGAGTAAGACAATGGGACCGAGTAGGGTGTGACGTATTTGATGAGCCGGTGTTAAGTGACACCGCTGAAGCCGCATCGCGTGGTTTAATTTCTCGCGAAATCACGAAGGGCGAAATTTAAAATAAAATTCGCATGTCCATTTTTTTCGCCTCTCTACGCTGACAAAACTTTAACAAAGTAAGCGATAATTATCGCGTTTTTGTTGTGTCACACAATTTTCGAATTTATTGTCTTTCCATTTTACGAATTTAAAGGTAAGCATAATTTGGACCGTTTTTCTATGTGTCAATAAATAATGACCACCCAAACATGAAAACAATTAAAATGAATGAAATTGAGAACTTACAGCGCATCGGTTCCGAAGATGGAGTTGTGTTGAGCCACTTAATTTTGGTTTCCTCGATTTCCTTTCTTATTTCATCTGCATACACTCTACCTTTAGTGTAGTCAGCTATTCGAAGTGTTGCTCTTTCTAAACAAAACCAATTATCTACAAACTCATCGTCTGAGACTTTCGTAGTTCCTGTTTTATGTTTCAACTCAGTACATATCCTACGTATTTCCTCAATATGGTATCGTAAATCTTGTTCTATATTGTGGAAGAACAAATGTTTAAGCAACACATAAAGTAGAGATATATCCCATTTCTCAATATCTGCTTGACCCTTTAAAGGATACACCAATTGAAATTGGTCACGTCTCAACCCTTTCTTATGCAGTAAATGTATCACGCTGGATCTTTGTCGTTCAAGGTAAGCGTCCAGTGTATAGTCTGACTTCGACAGGTTAACAAAAAGTTCACGCATAGGTTTCGGACATATGTCCATCAAAAAAAATTGAAGACAAAAATATTTATCCGACATTTTATCAATTAAAATGAATTAGAGTTGTTGAAAACACTTAAAACAAACACGTTCCGACATTAATTATGCTCCCATCCGTCACTCTATTATCCGTTTATTTCATATCTTTAAATAATTCAGCATTGGTAATAATTATCAAGTTATTTATAGCAATCAAAAAATCCCACTAGTTACTAAAGATAGTATACATTTATGTGTTGGGATCCCGTGCATGTTATTACAAAACTTTAAACGTTGTCGTTTAAGAAAAGTGTGTTAAGAAATACTATATATTTATTTTATTCCTATATTCTAATACAATTTATTGATATACGTAAAACAATACTAGTCATAAATAGCAAGGTTAAGCTAAAATTTCATATGTTGTGTATCCAAGTTTAGACTACGTTTAAATTGGAAGTGAGATAATATTAAACTAAACCAGTATTATATTATATCTTTTAGGGTAGATGGACACGTTGGTGACGTTAGAAGGGCGAAAATGGACTATCTCTTAGATTTCAATGAAATTTATACCAAAGATAGTTCAAATCATTACCTTTTTGGAAATTATATTTTTGATGTCGGTTAATGGCGTCTTAAGAGGCTAACAAGCGCCACCTGGCGGTCATAAATTTTTATGTGTTTTTGCCGTTAGCGGCTTGTAAACATATACAATTTTTTTCTTGTAGTTTTATGTGCATAATTACAATAAAAAAATCTAACAGAATGATTATAATAAAAATGTATAATTTTACTTTGTTTTCGTTTAATTTACTCTAAACGACATTGAGTACGTTGCTTTTTGCACGATAAATGAACGACGATTCCAGCGATTTAACGCACTATAACTTTTTAAAATGGACGGTGACATATTGATTTTTTGGAATGAATGGAATGCTGAAAAATTTCAGAAGAAAATAAGTAAAAAAATAAAAGGGGGTCATCCCGGCAGATTTTTTGCAATTTTTATTGAAATAAAAAAACTGACGTGAATTTTCTCGGTAACGTCGCTTGTGAGTTTTATAGCCGATATCCAGATCTAATTCATAAATACAGCTGCAGTTTAAAATCACTTTTGCAACAAGGAATTTCACAGCCAGTTTTTATGGAGATTTAATTTATAAACTTAAGAAGATAAAAGGCGATGTTAATTTCTCCCGGTTATTCGTAAAAACCATCTGTAAATTTAAAAAGAAAGGTTACCAACATGATATTTTACAGCGCTCTGCAGGCCTGGTGATTAATCCATCTACAGTTGATCATTATGCTTACCTCTTTGGTTGCACGACGATGGCAGGGGTGTAAGAGTTTATGAAGGTTTACGGGGAAATCTTTTCTTTAAAGAACCTAGAAGCTCGATTTGTTTCTTTTATCCCTGTCATCGTGTTCTTGCTGATTTTACTCCAGGTGCTCTGGTCTCGGTAAGATCATTGAGTACCCGCCCTTTGGCTTTGCAATGCTATTAAATTCTTATGTTTATATGTTTGTATGCTTTTGCATGCAACATTGTTGAGCTGATGGGTGGGTTGGAGTTATTTCACAAAGACAATTTGTACTTGTTTTGTGATACGAGAACCTGTTGGGGCAAGTGTGAGGTTGGTGCACCCTAGAACCTGGTTTAAACCCCCAGTGGCAATTTGTTTTGCCACTGACCGTTCCAAGGCGGTATCCCCAAAGGTTCTCTTCTTCGTTAATTGTTTGTGGCGTCCTTTTTTAATTGACATATATAAAACATGCGCTCTCTCTCTCTCTTCCTCTCTTCTTTTTCGCTGCGTGGGGAGGCTGTGTTTTTTGAGTGTGGCGATTCCTGATATGCATATTTTGCTTTTTTGTGAATTTTTATATAAACTTCGAAAGTGTAGGTGCATAAAAATGACGTCGCAAATTGTGCTAATATCTTTCATATAATCTTCGTTTCAATTTGAGGGATGCATGATGGGTAGTAAACATGGCGGATGTGTTTTGAAAACCTGCTGATCACGATCGAGAAAAAATATTACAAATGGCTTCAAGCATGTCAAACAGTGAAGTATATCCACACCAGAGACATTGGCAGACCTCAGGGTCGTCTCACAACAGGTTTGAGCCCCTATCTGAAGGCTGGGAGAGCATTGAAAGTAGAAAGCGTCGCTCGCGTCATTCCACGGGTGGTGTATCGAGTGAGCAAATGCCCACAAAACAACAGCGGATACAGCCCCCACCTAATGTGGAAGAGCTGAAACAGCTGCCAATTGATGATAAACTTAACTTTATTATAGAGCAAGTCTCAAATATAAACTTTCTCAAATACAGAATTGACAGTATTGAGTCAACAGTGTTTTTGCACGGGGCGCACAACGAAGTCACGGATGAAAGAATTAGGTTACTAGAATATAAACAAATTGATTTGGAGGCCCGTGCGAGAGCTTCTAATTTGATTGTATCTGGGGTTGACGAAGTACCAGACGAAAACTGTATAGACCATGCGAACTCTATAATCGAAAAAATGAACTTAGGTCCGGATTCATTTGTTATCGTGCGAGCACAGAGACTTGGTCGTGCTTCCACACCAAGAGATTCATTTCTGGGACATACACCAAAACCACGTCCGAGACAAATCTTAGTTACCGTTGCACAACCAGTAGAAGTTGACTTCTTGATAAGTAGAGCAAAAAACCTGAAAGGCACCGATATTGGCATATCCAGAGACTTTCCTAGGGAAATCACTGACGCCCGAAAGCTCTGTTGCCCGTCTTTAAAGAGGCCCGTACCACTCACGGTCCAAAGAACGTAAAATTACTTTATCCGGCAGCACTCCAAGTAAACTGCAGAATCACCAGATATATGTTTCCTGAATGGTTTACAATACAAAGGGGTTCAAGAAACTCCTTCATACCGAAACGTGTTTCCGATAAGGTCCAAATCCAGCGGGAGCGAATCCTAAAAGTCTTTTCTAACGCCCAGAACTCGACCTCTGCCTTTCTTCCACCAGATCGCCTCAGTACACTGGAACCTCAGGTGGTAACAAACGAGGACCGGAGGCATGACGCCTCTACATTTCCGCGCTCAGTGTCTACCGATGCAAGTGATATGTCCGCCGCATCCCTTTCAAGTACGTCACGTCAATCACGCGGAAAAGGGCCGCTCAGTGGGAAAACTAGTAAACTGTCGGTACCATTAGTACAGAGATCCTCTTCAACTCCTTCAAACTCGAAACCTTCCAGTAGATCTTCTAGTCGAACTAGAGTGTCAAGAGCGATGTCTGAAAGCACTCCATTGAGCGAGCGCCAACATGCTCAAAAAGATCCGGGCATCACGATTGAAACGGAGAG
This sequence comes from Corbicula japonica, assembly GCA_038501625.1. Classification (NCBI taxonomy): domain Eukaryota; kingdom Metazoa; phylum Mollusca; class Bivalvia; order Venerida; family Cyrenidae; genus Corbicula; species Corbicula japonica. Next base: position 1,418,207 of record JAZAYU010000102.1, on the reverse strand, counting down.
CCGCAAAGAACCACTACTCAGTGAAGGCTCCGGCTAGGACTGGTCGGGAGCTGAGAATCTCATAAGTGTACCAGAAGAAAGCGAGTGTTGTGTAAATAGCAATGTTTTGTCGATTGAAAAATGTGTCTATGTTTTAAATACGTTCACTTCAAAACCAGAGCGTGTAACTAGTTTATATTCCGTCAACAGTAATATCATTCATAAAAATTCTTCATATAGTGTAAATGATTGCAACATAAATAAAACGGAGCACCTCGTGTCTACCAATACAGTTACCGAGAATCAGGGAACCGGAACTTACCAGTGTGAAACCTGCAACGGGTCCACATCTTCAAAATGTGATTATCAATATGATTCCAATTTATATACATGTACTTACCTTGTGACAAGTGTATTTTATTGCCAAGTGGATCTCAAATAACTGTATGTAAACAATATGATTTACAGTGCAACGGGTCTACACCTTCAACGTGTGAAAATCAATTTGATTCCTATGTAGATACTTACCTTTGTAAAATGTGTATATCATTGCCAAGTGGATCTCAAATAACAGCATGTAAACATTATGATGTACAATGTACGACAAAACATAAAACTGTTTTACCTGAATCCTCCAGTACACATATTCCAGACAACACAATATCCAAAAATAAATGTAACGAAAACCAGTTTTCAAATTTAAATTTGACAAGTAACAAAATCGAGAATAAAATATTGAAAGTAGGGTCACTAAACGTATGTGGCCTAAAATCCAGAATAAATTGCCCAGAGTTTTTAAGTATGATCCAGAAATATGACATATTTTGTGTTGAAGAAAGTAAATTAGATTGTTATGACATTATCAATATTCCGGGCTTCAATTTTCATTAAAAAACTAGAAATGATTTTATTCGAAAGTCTGGAGGAATTGGGTTTTTTGTAAAGAACTCTTTAACAGAGTATGTCGAAATATTAGACAGTGAATGTGACTATATCTATTGGGCTAAACTTAGTAACAAAATATTACGTAGTTTTTTTTCAGATATTGTATTTGGCTTTATGTATGTACCTCCTTTACAGTCACGATTTTTTAATGAAAACGAACTTGTTAGTATGCAAGATGAGATTAGTTTAAAATGTTCAATATACCGCAAATATTGTGTTTTATTAGGCGATGTGAATGGTCATACATCTAATTTACCAGACTATGTAATTTTTGATGATTTTCTAGCAAATCACTTACAAATGGACGAAGACTTTTTGAGCCAGTTTAACTCATCCGATACGCTACTTAAATTTAATATTCCATTACAAAGATTGTCGAAAGACACTAAGACAAATTCGCTAGGACAACAATTTTTGGAAATCTGTAAAAATAACAACCTTTATATTGTTAACAGTCGCGTGGGAAAAGACAAAAACATAGGAAATTTTACTTTTAGGGATACCTCCGTAATTGATTATATTGCAGCGTCTGCTTTGATTTTCCCTTATATAAACGATTTTGAAATTATTGAAACTTACGCTATCTACTCCAATGGACACTCGATTCTATCACTGGATATTAAATATTGTGATAATCCGCAAAGTACACCATGTATAGACGAAGCATTGTTACCTAATACAATGTTACGACCTCCAAAATGGAAAAAATGATTTAAGCAGCGAGTTCACTACGAACCTCAATGCTAACCAGATTTATAATATTTAAGTTTCTACGGAAAATTTAACAAGTGACGTAACGAAAACAGAAATAAATGATATCTCTGATAGTATCGCAGAACTCTTTAACGCATCGGCATTTGCTACTTTTCCGTCTTTTAATAACAACTTAAATAAAAGAAACGAGAGTCAGCATTATCCTTGGTTCGGTTCACAATGTAAGAAAGCTAGAACAAATTACTTTACTGCGTAGAAATACTACAAAATTTATAAATCCAACGAATATAAAAGTGCGATGAATCGTGCCGCAAAATTTTACAAACAAACAATGAACACAATGTATATGCGTATACATAATACAAGAAACGAACGTAAACTACGTGAAATGCATTTGAAAATTAAAGATTATTGGAAATTAATTAACTCCTTAGTTACTAATACTAGTAACTCACAGAATTACAACATGCCTGACGTACAACAATTTTATAGTTATTTCAAAAACGTTAATAACGAACCAAATACCGACGAATTTGACTTGGGTAATGCTAATAATTATAATAACGACAGAATTAACACAGAAAATTTAAACAAAAAGATTACTGTCGAGGAAATTTCAAAAATGATAAATAAACTAAAAAATTCGAAAGCTGCTTCGCCGCAGGACTATATGTATAACGAATATATTAAAGCGTCTAAGGAACAAATGTTACCGATTTATTATCTATACTTTAATGCAATTTTTGACAGTGGTATTATGCCCGACTGCTGGCTGATAGGTACTATTAAACCTATTTTTAAAGGGAAAGAATCTACTGCAAATCCTGAAAACTATCGACCAATTACCATACTAAGCTGTCTAGGCAAACTTTTTACTGCGATATTAAATGAAAGAATTAACCTATTTTTAAATGATAACAACTTGCTTAATGAAATCAGGCCGGTTTTCGAGCCAATTATTCAACTGTAGACCATGTTTTTACACTTAAGTTTCTAATTGATAAATTACGATTGCAAAAAAGAAGCTTTTCTGCTCATATATTGATTTTTCGGTAGCGTTTGACAAAATTTGGAGATCGGGGTTATGGGGCAAACTTCTTAACATTGGCATTAATGGAAAACTCTTTAAAGTAATTTATAATATGTACAACGACATAAAATCTTGCATTTCAGTGAACAACAAAACCTCACCTTTTTTTCAAAAGCGTATGCGGCGTAAAACAGGGAGAAAATTTGTCCCCGATCTTATTTTCCATCTACATGAATGATCTGGAGCAATTTTTACAACGAAATAACAATGGCATATTATTACAAAAGCAGTCAGACGAACTTATGATATATATAAAAATATTTGTCCTTCTTTATGCTGACGACACTGTAATTCTTAGCGAAGATCCGGTATCCTTTCAGAATTTGCTTAACGCGTTTTCGAACTACTGCACTACATGGAAATTAAATATTAACATGAATAAAACTAAGGTCATAGTCTTCGGGTCAAATAAACCAACTAATTACAATTTTACCATTAATGGCGAGACTATCGAAATTGTAAAGGAATACAAATATTTGGGTACAATGTTTTCATCTACAGGTTCTTTCCTTAAAGCAAGACAATATATTGTTAGTCAAGCAAATAAAGCAATGCATTTGCTTTATACACGCATTCGTAATCTTGATTTACCGGTAGATCTCCAGCTTAAACTATATGACCAAACAATGGTGCCAATTCTTACCTACAACTGTGAAATCTGGGGAATAGAAAATCTAGATATTATCGAAAAAGTGCAAAATGAATTCTTAAGAAAAATATCAAAAAGCAAAAAGTCAACTCCTTTGTATATGCTCTACGCCTATTTCGGTCAATACCCACTCGCTATAACTATTAAAACAAGAATCATTAAATTCTGGAGCAAATTAATTTCTGGAAAAGAATAAAAAATTTCTAAATTTTGTTACGAGTACATGTTACAGTCAAACTCAAATTACCAATGGATAAATTTTGTCAAGAAAAGATGATACCGGTAGAAGTTTTATTTGGATTAATCAATTTAATATAAACCTGCGAAATATTCACACGCAAAGCGTACACTTACCGATCAATTTTTACAGACATGGAACGCCCAGTTAAACCAATCTTCTAAAGGAAAAAATTATCAAATTTTCAAAAAAGAAATAAAACTTGAACATTACCTCTGTAATCTCCCTGCCAATCTTAGAATTGCACTGTTCCAATTTAGAACAGGAAATAGCAAATTACCTGAAGAAATTGGGAGATACCGACAATCACACATACCGTATTCGGAACGCAAGTGCCACCTTTGCAGTATGAATGACATTGGAGATGAGTTACACTATCTTCTTAAATGTCCATTATTCCATAGCATGCGACGTAAATATATTCCTGTGAAATATTACAATCGTCCAAATGTGTTAAAATTTCAATAGCTTCTCACTAACGAAACAACTGAAATCCAAAAAAATCTAAGTATTTTTGCACGTCACATACTCCTCTTCTTTAAATGATCCATTTGATATAGTATTTAGTGTTTATTATTTCTCTTACAAATAAAAATGTGACCATCGTTTTATTTCTATATGAATCTTACCACGTGAATTATTACATTATGTAAGCCCCTTTGGTATCTTGTGTTTCGTTTCGGCAAGAACCAGTCTAGGGGCAATAAACCCATATTCTACCTAAACTGTGTAATAATATTTTAACATACCTTTTGTGAAAACTCGTATCTATTATTTTGCCTAGAACAAGAAACGCACAAATTGGCTGAAATATACAATTAACTATCCACTTTTCCATTCATAAATTTTAAATCTCCGCGTGTTTACGTATGACAACTTGCTTTTTTTCCATAGTGGAATAACTCACAACTATGCCCATCTATTCCATTGACCGTTCACTACTTCATTCATAACCTTAGATTACCTCGTGTTTACAAACATTATGACGTGTAGTATAAAATTTAAAGCAGCACATTTCTAATTTTGAATGCCGCGACTGATAATAATGGTTATATGAAAATCAAACGCGTGCACTGTACTACCTTTAATCTGGTTTGTCGATGTATTTTTTCTTCTGTTTATATGTTTGCTTTTGTATTTTTTTTATTTATTTGTTTGTTTGTTTGTTCCTATATACTGTTTGCAATTGTAAATATATAAAACATCCCGTACCTTCGACAATCATTAAGCTATCTCGATTGCATCGTAAATCCATTCATAAATAATTGGCCGACTTTAAGTCAGGTAACAATAGATACAAACAGTTGTAAATTATTAAAACTGTTAGTATCCGCTGATACCTGCCGCAACTATCTCGTAAAAACCGTGCACACAAAACTTAATATTAAGACCAGACTGTCGTGAGGCCCGGGATGTGCACGATTGATATCAAAAGTTTTATTTGATTTAAATTTAGAACAGTAGTCAGTTTTCAGTTCCCCCCAAAATTGTTTACTAACAACCCATCCATATACTAAACCTTAATGTAACCCTGTTGTTACTATTTGTAACCGGGTATGAAATAAAGATATTTGTTGTTGTTTGTTGTTGTTGATAAAATTCTTGATCCGGTGGCAAATCCAGGATCTAAGTTGTGAAGTATTTTAATGAAACGAAAATTTAAGGGCCTTCCACACTCCTCCCAATTCTATTCATCGATAAAAAGAAAATTATAAAAATCTCAATAACGGCAAAATGCTATTAAATGAAACTTTGCACAAATTTATGTTATTAATGTATCTTTATTTTACAGATGGTAAGACATATTAGAAAAGTAAAGAAAAATAGCAGGATCTAAAAATTCCCTCAACTTCTATTTACATAAATTCACAAAAACTAAAGAACACAAAACATCATTTTAAATGCCCACATGAGTAATATGATACTGACAACAATTTATTGTGTCCTCATGATTTACTTATGTAAACTTTACGAGATATTAGTAAAAGTGTGTTTGACTTTCAATTTCCTGGTCGCGTAAACGGATGACAATCACTGATTTCTCTTTTAAAAGTTGAACATTTTTTACAAAGTACACAACATTTTCTTGTCAGTATCATTGCGCTCACAAGGGAATTTAAAGTTATGTTCTGCATCGCCTAGTTTTTGTGAATTTATGTAAATAGAATTCAAGGAATATTGAGGTCTAGCTTTGTTTCTTTACTTTTCTAAGTTGTCTTTCTGTATGCAAAATAAAGATACATTAGTAACCTTCATTTGTGCGAAGTTTCATTGAATGGCATTTTGTCATTACTGAGATCTGATGATTTTTATTTTATCGATGAATAGAATTGGGAGGAGTGTGGCGATGCCTTAACAATAAAACAGTAAAATGTACGCATCTTAAAAATTGAATCTTTAAATAAGTTAACAGATTATTTCGGTCGTTCCCGGAGAGCATCTAGTTTTTTAATACTAAAATAGTAAATGCTTTATTATAATTTTAATTTTTTTCTTTTCTTTTATAATGAGATTAGATTATCTAAAGCTATTTTAAAATTTTCATCCACGTCTGAATCCACAAGTGTACACCCGTTGTAACAATAAAACGAAAAGGGAGATAACAAGTAATCTTCTTTAAAGGATTTATTCTGTAACTCATTTATTTAAAAAAAAATTAAACATAGTTTATTATTTTGTATTAAAGCTATTAATTTTCATAACACCGTCAGAATATTATACTATTGTCTTGAATGTATTATATTACTGTATTACTATAGAATAAATCCAACAATTTATGCACATGCATGTGATTGTTTTCTATAAACCTGAAAATATAGGTTGAGCACTTTCAACCCTATGTTTCCGCAGTTCATGTTTTAATACTGAAACAATGCACACAACCGTGTTTATTTGAGATTTTTTTCATTAACCCGAGTACATACAATTTACAACATTCCTTCAATTGCTTTACGGTAAATCTCTGCATATTTATATACATTGTAACATATCGACTATGGTAATGATAATAGCTCACATGGATGCAGTAAGAGGTAAAGATGATGTCTGGTTTACAGGATATTCTATGTTATTATAGCTTTGTCATGCTAGAAAAAGCCACCATCATTGTTAATGTAAAGCATCACTGTCAGGAGGGTTATAGCCAATAAACCGTATGAAATGCAGGCGTGTCCGCAAATGCACCGAAAAGTTCGGCCCAAAACCATCACCGAACCCCCTTCCCAGCGATCTTTCTGAATAACAATACAGCCGAAAGTCGCTCTATTGTTCTTATTTAGACGTCCTGATATGGCGTGATAAAGTGAACACGAGAGTGAAAAGTTCTCCGAATGTGTTCAGTTTCAAATAGTCAGCTTTATGAGATATGAGTTTGGTCTTCATTTTCAGTGTTGTAACGATGCGCTGGGGCCAGTTTTCCGTTTTCCCGTGATCCCGTATATATGTTTATTATTAATATTAATCGACGGCAGTTGAAATGGCCGATATTTTTGATAGATCGCAATGCCAGAAACATTCCAATAGCTCAAGATCTTACTTTTTTAAATAGTTTTTTTTCGTGTAAATAAACTACAGCAATTTGTTTAAAAATCTGATTAGCTGCTTGTTTGAATTTGGGTCCAAGTGCACTGTATCAATGCTTATCAAAAGTGTTTCGGGTGAATAAAATATTCAGCGAAAATGATCGAGCAGCTAGAGAATTACAATTACACACTACCTCTAACAACAATGTGCTTAGATCGTTTTCTGTGCAAAACAAGTTTTAAAAAAGTTGAGCTTCTTTTGCCTTTGAGTATAGAAGCGGTTTGATGTTGTTTTTTTTTATATCTTTTTTGAAAGAAATGGTAAAGGACGGTTGTTGAAACTGTTTTTTTCCTGCGAAAATGAAAAGTCGCGCCCGGTTCCGAACTTAAGGTATTAAAACAGAACCGGGTGTTTTCGATACTTACAAATATTTATAAAAATAACACAATAGCAGGATTTTCACGTAGAAAATAGGAAATGTGGTCACCGGCTGCTCTTTTTCACAACGAGATTCGTTTTCATTATCCGTTTAAGTTAAACTCAATTTCAAACTTTAACGGTCAAGCGAAATCATTCTTATGTAATAAAATATAGGTTTTTAAAAGTGTTTGAATTCTTTGTTCACTGCTACTTAAATAAAAAGAATCACAACGTGCCTTGATGTATGATGTTTTTCGCGTTTCACTTTGATGTCTGAGTCGAAATTCTCAAGCGACGTTACCGAAAAAAAATCACGTCAGTTTCTTTTTTTCTATAAATATTTCAGCATTTCATACATTCCAAAAAATCAATATGTCACCGTCCATTTTAAAAAGTTATAATGCGTTAAATCGCTGGAATCGTAATTATTTTATTGTGCAAAAAGCAACGTACTCAATGTCGTTTAGAGTAAATTATACGAAAACAAATTAAGATTATTCATTTTTATTATATTCATGCTGTCAGATGTATATTTCATTGTACTTATGTATATAAAACTACAAGAAAAAATTATTTTGTATTTGTTTACAAGCCATTAACGGCAAAAATCACATAAAAATTAGTGACCGCCAGGTGGCGCTTGTTATTCTCTGAAGATGCCATAAACCGATATCAAAAATATAATTTCCAAAAAGGGAATGATTTGAACTATCTTTGGTATAAATTTCATTTAAATCTAAGAGAAAGTCCATTTTCGCCCTTCTAACGTCACGAACGTGTTCATCTACCTTAAGGCATCGCCACACTCCTCCCAATCCTATTCATCGATAAAATAAAAATCATCAAATCTCAGTAATGAAAAAATGCCATTCAATGAAACTTTGCACAAATGAAGGTTACTAATGTATCTTTATTTTGCATATAGTAAGACAACTTAGAAAAGTAAAGAAACAAAGCTAGACCTAAAAATTCCTTGAATTCTATTTACATAAATTCACAAAAACTAGGCGATGCAGAACATAACTTTAAATTCCCTCGTGAGCGCAATGATACTGACAAGAAAATGTTGTGTACTTTGTAAAAAACGTTCAACTATTAAAAGAGAAATCAGTGATTGTCATCAGTTTACGCGACCAGGAAATTGAAGGTCAAACACACTTTTACTAATATCTCGTAAAGTTTACATAAGTAAATCATGAGGACACAATAAATTGTTGTCAGTATCATATTACTTATGTGGGCATTTAAAATGATGTTTTGTGTTCTTTAGTTTTTGTGAATTTATGTAAATAGAAGTTGAGGGAATTTTTAGATCTTGCTATTTTTCCTTACTTTTCTAATATGTCTTACCATCTGTAAAATTAAGAAACATTAATAACATACACTTGTGCAAAGTTTCATTAAACATCATTTTGCCGTTATTGAGATTTTGATAATTTTCTTTTTATCGATGAATAGAATTGGGAGGAGTGTGGCAGGCCCTTAACGTTGTTTCAATAAAGTTCTATCGATATTGCATTAAATTTTTTAATTTTAATAAACGACACTCTCTTATTAAACATAATGTTGCCAGTGGTTGCGTTAGGTGACGGGTGCATTTTCATTAAAAGGGTTTCGGCAACGGCTCTTATACCTTTTGTTTCTGTTGTTTTGGAACATAAATGACCACAACCCGAACTTGTGAAAGTAAGTCTTTCAGCTGATGGCGACATTAAATATGGCTAACCACATCAGTTGTCTCAATATATTTTAAGTATCAAAATTGTACTGTTAATTGGTGAAAATATTGAGTTGCTCTCTTCTTTTTCGCTACGTGAGAAGGCTGTGCTTTGCGAGCATTGCGATTTATGATATGCAAAATTCACTGTTCTATCAATCGCCAATCAAACGTTTTCATTTCTTTTTTTTAATTTGAAAGATTCACATGGTTTTTTGCATTTTTAATATTAAAAGGATTGTTAAATGATAGTTGCACTTGATATGGCGCGCGTCACGGCATAATGTTCCTTCGAAGATGAGTTTGCAACAGTACTTAATAAATCATTTCGCGGAAAAAATGATAATTTTTGGGTTCCAACGTTCGTTAATTGTTTGTGGCATCTATTTTGAAGCTGATTGTTGTATTTACAAATCCTCTTCCCCTTTTTACTTTTTGGCTGTGTAGGGAGGCTGTGTCTGCTGGATGTGGCCATTCCTGATATGCATATTTCACTATTATTGTAAAATGAGTAACACATTCTTTAATTAGTTTTGAGAAAACAAAAGATATGTTATTTCTTTTCAACAAATAAAATGTAAAAACTTTGTCCGAAGACACATCTTTCCCATGACGTGCATTTATCGAAATGTACTAGTCTTATTTAAATTGAGCCAAAATTAAAACTAATATTAAGAGGTTGGTGGAGTACTTGGCCTAGAAGGCCTTGAAGAAATAGACCTCATAAAGGTTTGGATACCTAGAGACTTATGCTTTGGTTATCAAACAATAAGTTGGGCAGGTGATTACGGTAGCTTGTGATTCTTGGAACGGATCTTTGCAATCGGTGCATGAGTAACACTGCCTTGCTGCCGCTTCTATAAGAAAATAAATGAAAAGGACAAACAGACAAGGTGAATTTAACGAAAAAGGATTTTTGATAGCCTCTTAAAACCACAAATATCGAAAAATGAAGTTATGTTTGATTGTTCTATTATGTCCCTGCCTCCTAGCCCCGGGGTATAGGGGGGGGGGGGCACTTCCTTAAGCTTGCGCAAATATAAATATCGTGCTCAACGGACTTCAAAGGGCGAAAGAAAACAGCAATGACTGAATGTAGAGGGCGAAATTTTTTAACGCCACCACACGAATAAAAAATAAACACTTCTATATAACAAAAGAACATAATCGGCTTAATTTACTTAATGTAACCCTTTTTAACACGTCTACACAATCAAAGGAATTTGCTACAAATGTCGATTTTAGTTAGATTTTAAACTGCAACCAAAACACCAAATGCTTCGCGCGGGGACTTATATTTTCGTTATGAAGCGGGAAAATTAAATTGACAGAACGCTGTTTATAGTTAATCACGCCTTCTGGTTGCTTTACTTTAAGCCACACTTCTTGTTATTGCTTCTGTGCAACATGTACTGTTCAGATGTTTTGAAAACGAAATTGTCAGTTCAACATTCGCAAAGAGAATGAACTTACAGCGACAAAAATTTGATTGACAGAAATATTTGGAAGCTTGACGCAGTGTATTCTGATTGGAGTGGCAGTTTTAAAAACAGTCGCATGGCAAATAAAAACCGATCGGGGTCTTTTGAAGTGTTGCAGTGCAAAAGGAGTTTACGGAGGTCGCTCTAGAAAGACCTAAAAATTCCCTTAAATTTTATTTGCAATTTATTACAAAAACGAAGCAACACTAAACATCAATTTAAATGTCCTCTTGAGAAATGATTTACTGGCAACAATATCTAAGGTCGTTTGGTCTAACAAATGTATACAATGTGAGTTATTTGTAAAGTGTTTATGACCTTCAATATCCCGGTCGCGAAAATATATGAACAACAAATAGAAATGTGAGTTCTCTCTTCATATTTAAAAGTTATTTTCAAGGACCTTAGATATTGTTGTCAGAATAATTTCACTCGTGTTTTATTGAGCTGCATTGTGCCGTTTGAGAGATTTTGATATTGTTGTTTTTTGTCTGTGATTTAGCAATTTCGAACGGAGCAATGCCTTAAAAAAAGATAAAAGACATCCGATATATAAGACAATGTTTTGCAACTTTAGTAATATTTAACCATATTTTATTGCATTATTCATTCTTTATTGTTTATTGTTATTTATTGTTTGTGGCGTCTGTTTTTAAACTGGTTATTGTATAACCATACTCCCTTCTCCTCTCTAAATTTTGGCTGCGTGAGAGGTTGTGTCTGCTGGATGTGGCCATTCCTGGAATGCATATTTCACGTTCACGTTCTTATTCAAATGCATATACAGGGTGACTTTACCTCATGACATATTGGATGTCGTGCACACACAAAATCACTCGCTTGAGGTAGGCTTTCGCTTATTTCTCAGTAATTTCTGGACCGATTTCAATCAGATAAAAAGCACAGTACTCCTGTTTAAAAACATTTTCATCGACACTTACCTCCATTATCAATCGGCTTCCGTTTTCTCAAAAATTCGAAGACAAATTCATTGGCTGTTGACGGGAAGCCTTTCGGGAAACTGGTTATCGCTTTCGATCGAGATTAATTTTTTGGTGTTTGTTGATGGAAAAAGCAAGATTCTCACATTATTATCCGCTTTCAATTACATAATATCTCAAGCGATATAGCACCTTTTAAATACAACAAAAACTCATGTACTAATAAATTCTCGTTTTCATTAACAATAACTCGCTAGCTTACACATAAAACATATAAGTTATATATATATTTTTTTTTTCCTTTCGGGGATCCCTTAATTCGAAAGTTAGCTGTTTGAATTGAATTATCTCCCCTTAACTTAATATATATCTTCCATTCAGTGTATCGAAAGATCCAGCAGACTTTCATCGTGTGTGTCTCAGTCTATAGCACTAGTGTGCATAAAAACTCCAAAAATAAAAAAGGAGAAAGCACGATGCTAATAGATGTGTATATGTAATTCTCCTACATGTTTGTATATGTATAAAAATAAGTGTATGTAAATGTCTAGGCAGTCAGAGGGTCATTTGTGGATAGTTATGGTTTATATGCGTTGCCGGAAAATTTCTCTATTGAGAACTTGGATGACACGTCTATAACCATGTACAGCACTCTTGGCTAGGCGATGTCGCCGTGTCTGGTGCTTAGATCTGTTCCTTTATGTCTGAAGGTTAATTTCTGAGTTAATTCACAAAGAGAACATGTACTTTTTTGTTTCATATATGTCATTTTAGAAAATACTGAGGCACGTGTTCAAGGTTTGTGCAACCAAGAACCTGGTTTAAATCCCAGTTGCAGCACTGTCTGTTTCAAAGCGTTTACCTGTCGGGTTCTCATTTTCTTTAATGGTTTGTAAAGTATTTCTTGAAAGTAATCTTTTTTTTACTTTCGCTCTCTTTTAAACTTTTCACATTTGCACTGTGCATAATTTTTTCTACAATACCTAAACAAAGGGAAGGAATCTATGAAAATCGTCTTTAATTGCAAGTGTTGAAAGAAAACTCTAGACGAAGCAAGATACTTTTTTGACAACAGATAATTCAACAAAAAATGTATCTCTTCTGTTGACTGTTCAATTAGTGTGTGCCTGTATCAATATACACGTACATAAATACAAACCATAACCAACACAGTTTTCAGTTTTCTGTAAGTATCTACAAGCAACATTCGAATTGGATAATACATGTATGAGCATGCATGTAAATGTTATATGTTTTTTCCAATACAGAGCTGCTCCACTAGTTAACAAACTATGTGCATTTTTTCTTAACATTTTGACAAAATTGATACTTAATTAGGTATCGTTGAAAGATTTAATAACATTAAAACATGTACCTCCCTTGATGGTCTTATACTATTTTCTAACCATTCAGAATGTAATTAGGGGAGGCAGTATATAAAATCAATAACTATACTTAATTTAAGGAAACGAATGATATGTACTGTGTTTATCCCTTACATGGTTTGCTTAGACCTGCCGCCGTATTTATATGGTTTTAGGGTCATCTACATATTTAAAGTTCACAACCAACTATTCTATTGTAAATATCATGCTGATTAAAAATGTATCCATAACAGAGTTCTATAGCGTTGGAAAGCAGGTTTAGAACAACCGGTTTCTCAGCGTTACTAGGAATGCACTCTTGACGACGAAGGCAAACATCTCTGCTGTGTGCGATTTGGCGCCATTACACAAGTTTGCTTTGCATGTACATACATTTGTCCCGTATCCAAGGATGCTGTCATCAGAGCAAGAACTTGAAACATATGTCCCACAACCTCTTATAACACCCGTTACATTATCTGCAATAATAAAACACTGCAAAATATTGTTTCTGCAAATTTATTTTCAGGTTAGAGACTCGTGATGTTTCCAAGAACTTTTTGACGGCACTGCAAACACAAATAACTTTTGATTTAACTGACTAAGGGGACACATTAAGACCAGGATGTTGCTGTTTTACTATGTTAGAATTTTTACGGCGAAATATAATTATCCTGTAACATTTTATTAAACGAGCCCTCTTAATCTTGATGGACGATAATGATCTGAAGTCCAATGCACTATGTACATGTAAATCGCTTTACATTTTCCTTTAAAATGTTAGTAAACAGAACAACTCAGATACATTTTAAACAATATGTTTAACTGTTAACTGTTTTCAATATGTTTTTCAGAAATTGTTTTATCATATTTCTTATTAGACGGATTTTGATGAAAAAAAAATCAAAATATTGCTAAGACTTTTGTCCTTAATACAATCATATAGACTCATTATAGTTTGCTTGTGGAATGTAATTCTTAGTAGGCGGCGCGTTTAAGTCGAACTAATACAAAATAAGAATACCCACTTTTGTTTTTCAAACAGGAGGCTGAACATGTTGTAACAGTAGCTTCGGCTGAGTTGAAAGGATCGTTGCAACCATTGCACTCGTAACACAGCATTGCTTCCGCATCTGTAACATACCTAAATATAAATCTCTTCGTGTCTCAAAACAGACTCTCATAATTAATAATAGAAGGAATTTTGAAAGCAACTGAACGTGAATATCAAAATATTGCAGGGTCGGTTTTATTGAGCCTGTTCATGAGCATTTTTGGTAATAAATTTTACTGCCCAGTATAGCCCCGGTTTGAGCGAAAGTCAATATGTTTAGAAAGCTTAATTATTAACAACACCGATTGACTCTACTTGGAGACGAAGTGCAAAACACAGCTATTGTTTTGATAAAAAAAATTAAATAGAAACTATGATAGTCGCCGAACACGATACATGTCAAAACATTTCAGGATGGGTTTGATTAAGCCTGTTTATGAGCAGTAATAAAAGGCATATATTAATTGTCCGCGCAGTCTAGTCCCGGAATGAGCGTATCTCAAAATTAACACAATATAAATAACGTTCTCTGTTGCTTTTGAAGGTCGTAATTGATAGCAACGCTAATTAAATGGTCGGTTATAATGAATAAAAATAAACCCGCCTACATGTATAAAATAATCGAACAAAGATGGCTTAAAATACTTACTTTTTCTATGGTTTGAACGTATACAGCATCAAATAAGCATAAAACAAGTATTTGTCGCTGCATTTATAAATGATTGTATGCATAATCATTTACAGTTTAACTAAAACAAAAATACACTTTATGCTTCTTTGATGTGGTTCATTTTAGAAAGTATTTTATTTTTATAATATTCCAACATGCCTTTAGCCAGTTTTTGAGTTCATTGAATAATTTTATTATAACTTAAATACATTACTTAAATACCTTTCCACATTATGCCAGAAGTTACTATACAGAAAAGTATACAAGAGTAGCTAAATTCCATAATTGTGTTTTAGCGAACCTTTTTACGCACCAAATATTAAAAACGGTATTGACTAATTAAAGCGGTCTCTTATTATATTAAATTTTGTTCACAATAACAATTTGATCTTTTGCGCAGATAAATTATACTGAAGTCTTAAGTGTTATACCAAAGGTATAATGAATGTAAATGTGATAAATCTGATAACTTATATTAAGGTAGAGAACGTCCGATGTGCACGACTATGTTTTCCACCCCAAACACTGGCTGTGTAATCCCCAATGTTCTTTAAACACTAGAACCATTTTTATATATAAATATGGGTGTACTATTGTATTAAAATAAAAATGAATATACGTATATATTATTAGACATTAGTATCATTCTTCATTTTATATAAGTTTGCATATACAATGTGACGATATATACTCAACCAAAGTTCTAATTGGTCATTAATTGCATACGTTTGCAATGTATGCTAGTTTCGTTTCTTCCCTACGTCAAGGGAGGTTGTGGAAAGAACTGTTTTGTTTTAAAATCAATTATCTATTAGTAATGTCTTTTTAATATTTATTGATTGTTTTCTTAAATGAATCCAATACCATTTACTTACACCGCAGAGTCAAAATTAGAACAGTCTTTAATTGAAAGGGGGGGGGGGGGGTAATTTTAAAATTGGATACTTTGAAAGGGGTTTATTTAAACAAATCATGTTTTCTGTTTCTCCTACTAATAAGGTTCCTATTAAAATAAAACAAGGTATTTAGAGCAACTTTCTGTTTGCTTAACCTTTTTATGCAAGAAATACACTTTTAGCAAAATTAAGGATAACTCTCGCCAAACTCCAAGGTCAATTATTACAAGATTAAAAATTAGGTTGGAGACTGTTGTTGGCATATGATCATAAATAAAGATTGAAGTCAATATCTTTCTAATAAAAAAATACGGACATAAAGTGACCAATTAAAACTTTTGGTGAGTATATTATCAAGTGTGAAGTTTTTACCTGCATTGACTTTGGATTGGTTCAGAGAGTCTGCAGCGTTATATACGCCCAACCTGAAGGACGTCTCTCTGACGATTGACAAAAATGTTCTATATCGGCTGTATACAAATTCGCCTGTCGACTAGGTCCTAGGCATGTTCGATCGAACTTCTTCAAGTTGATGGCCAGCAGGCGCGTAGCTGCCTATACGCGTGTACGCGACTGAATCCACATGATTCACCTCTGAACGCCCAAAATGCACCAGATTGCACCATTGATATAAAAAAAAAATAGGGGTGTGGGGCGTGTCCCCCCCTCCGGGCAGCCCAATTATGAATCCACATGAAAAGAGGGCTAGCTACGCCCCTGGCCAGGACACAATTATGAACGATCTAATAATGGTAACTCTCAGCAATGACATTTCTAGAACAATAAGGGAATGTCCTTCATTTACCATCCCAGATCCGACGCCATGATGATCAGTTTCGCTAATAACAAGCCTGAATGAAGAACGTTTACATGTACCTAACCACCGAACCCTGATATGAAAATAAGTATAAATTTAAATAAACGAAACCATGGGTTGAAACTAATTTAATTTGTAAAACTCTATATATAATAGCGAAATATACAATTTTAAATAAGATTACACTTTATCATTCGGGCTCAACACGGGGCTAGGCGGCGTGGACAGTATTATACATTTCCATTACTGTTCATAAACAACCTCAATCAAGCCGAGCGCGCAATATTTTGTGTTTTGTTTAGTGGTGTTCAAAGTTCCCCTTTTCTATTCAAAATAAGACCTTTACAAGGCCGTCGGGTTCCACTGCAGACCACTTTAAGCTTGAGCCGAAATTAAGGAGTTGTTCGGTAACAACATTGTCACTCGCTGTCACCGATGCTGGTCCCAAGATCACAAAACAAAATCTGGAGATTAGTCTCAAATCACAAAGCAATGCAATCAAAATAAAAGGTTTTTAATCAGTCAGGTACATGAATTACGAAAAGTTTTTGTTTTGACACATTATGCAAAATTTTAGATGCATTATGGGATTGCTTACATTTTAAGTTTTAATATTATGACAATTATAAGAAAAACAGACTTGCATGAAATTTTCGGGGGGGGGGGGGGGGGGGGGGTGGACATTATACACTTTCACTACATGAATTAAGTCATGATTAAAGGCAATACTATCACGAGTACATGAATAACCAACCGATTACTCGATGAACAGTTACTGTAGGCTAAGATTCGCAACACTAGGTTTTACCCTCATATGATTCCTGTTGCTTAAGGTATGACCATCCTAATGAATACCTATATCAAGAAGAGTATCCAAGGGAGGTAACTATAGTAGTAAATTAGCTTAGAGTTCTGTCATGCAAGAGGACCAGGGTTCAAATCCCACTGGAAACTATTTTTTTTGTAAGCCTAGAGCTTAAATAATTGGCATATTTCTTTTTTTCCTGTGTAATTCTGTCATTGAATATAAAATTCTCATGATTTAAACTAAAATAAGCAAAATAATCAAGATTAAAGGGGTTTTCGCTATCAGAATAGTGTTTATTCAAGTCATCAATTTGAAAATTTCTAAAACTGGACGGTAAACTTCTCTGAAATTTTGTTTAAATTTTGTTTAAGGTATATAGTTAAAAAATGGTAAATTTTTGTATATTGCACCAATCAGGATTTTGCACAATTTTCATTAATTTAGTCTCGTGAAATATAAAAAATGCATTTTTTTAAATTTATTTGGTCAAAAAATGTCATTTTAAGATAAATTCTGTATTTATATATTATATCTTAAATTGGTTTAGTAAAATAAAACATATTTTGGATAAACTGTAAAAAATTAGGGTTGAATTTATCAATAACAAAAAATTTTGTCACCGATTAAATAATTTGGATACTTTCACGTTTTTTCTCACTTTTTTAAATAAAAAATGCTAAAAATCTCAAAAACTACACGGTGAAAATCATTAAAATTTTGCATACAAGTCAGTGGTATGAAGCAGTTTATGAAAAAATAATCAGATGTTGGATTCTTAATAGTGCCCATTAGGATGGTCATACCTTAATTGCTTAAAAGTATGCATTAAGTGAGATGGAAGATAAAATTAATTTTAAGATATGCTTAATAGTATGTTTGTTTACGGATCTAAAATGCAAAATCCATTTATCTAACAAGGTTATACGCATAAAGAAACGCATGAAGAAATTGAAAAAAAAATAAAAAAATTCTTAATTCACAATAGGCGTTCACCAATTTTAAGGCAAGTATTGAATATTGTAGTTTTAATTAAATGAAATAGTGAAATGTGCATATCATATAAACGCCTCACCAAGAAAACACAGCTGCCCCACGCAGCCTAAAGTTAGATAGGAAATAGCAGAGCATGGGTTAATAAGAATACCAATTTCAAAAAAGACACCACAAAAATTAACGAAAAAACAAACATTTGGCAAAGTATTTTACCTTAGACCGTTCAAAGGTGGAAACCACCAACACCCACATGATGTCATTTTTGTTGTTTTTTTGCTGTCTTTTTGAAATATATACTATATTTTAATAGCAAATTCTCTCCTTTGCTGTCTTAGGATTGGTTATATGTACAAAGACTGTGTTTTCTGTCTTATGGCTGTTTTTGATATACATGTTTCATCTCAAAAATATATTAAACATTTGATAATTGAGATATATATGAACAGAGTATGTCTGTTTCTGATACATTTAAAAAAAACACTTTCCAGATCATTTAGACTGGAGCGTTGTGGTCAATAATATGAATGTCCATTTGTTTTGAAGTTGTATTCTATAATTCTATATTATACTTATTAATAATTGATATTGAAAGCTTTAGATAGAATATTAATTTACCATCGTGAAATCGAGAAAGATCATTAATCAATTCTGTACAGAATTCACTAACCTTTACTTTTTTCAAGACTTTTTTTTCGGACGTTAATTTATTGCACTAACATGCCTGGATTCACAACAAAGGTTACTCATCATTAAAACTGTGTTACAAGCAAACAACAAACTAAATGCCTTAGTATTGTTTCAGTAAAGAATTGTAAGCTCGTCGGCACATTCTAACACTTAAAACAAACTGCTTTTTAAACAGTACTACAAATGCACTTGTGACGACAAACATCAACAAGTGTGCGATGTTTGAGTTGGCCAGTTACATTTGTCCCTGGTTCATGCGCAAAAGTTTGCCTCCACTCCATTATAATCTTCTTTAACGCATGTGTCTTCATTATGTTCTCTCAGAACAAACTGTTCGCCACCTGTAATTTATATGTTGAAATATGATACATCTTTGAATTAATGTATATTCATTTTGCTTTATTGCACACTGAAAATATAAAACAAAGATATCAAAGAATATTGTGCGAACACAAAAGCATGCAACAACTATGTATACACCGCTATTTATTTTCAAATCTCAATGGTCTAAAAAGTAAAAACAAGACAAAGAAGACGCATTCCGCAATTTTAAAGTATTGAGCTGCTTTTTGAATAAATTAAGATTGATTAAGATTCCATATACATAATACCGACGATTCGTACTTTCAAATTATTGGTGTTGCAAATAAAACGTTAAAAATAAATTAACTTCATCGGATAATGGATGAAATGAAACTTCATCTGATAATCGAGGAAATATATCTTAATATGATTATCATTCGGAAAATTTCTCACGTTTCCCACCAGTTTTCTGGTGGTATTAAGATTTTATTTAATTATATATAACTATAATGGTTGAAGTTATTTTTGAGCCAATGGCCATGCAGTATTTTTCAAATATTTCGAACCTTAATTCTCATAATGTCGCGCGTCGGAAATGTGTTATTATAGGACAATTTGCTCCCGATTATTGTTCGAACATTTAATGACGAACATGTATTAGTTCGCTTACGATCTTTTAAAGCGTGGAAGTAGGCGTGACTTAAAAAGAGAGATGTAAAGGAAATCATTTAAATATTATTAAAGCGTTCACTTTTTGGCTGATGATCAACTTCTTAAAATGTTAAACACTTTACTTCATAGACACGTCTGTTATCACAAAGGGGCTAGTGTAGATCCAGATCAGCCATAAAATCTGATCCGGAGTTACACTGTTCGTTGTTGTTGTTTTTTGTCAGAAATAACTTACTGAGTCTAAAAGCGGACAGTGTAATCATGATCGGAAGGAATGCACGGATGTGTCGGCTGATCTGGATATTAACTGTTTCGCCAAGATATAAAAGATGTATTTATGGAGTAAAGGGTTAAATGGAACTTTCACTGACGAACCCTTGTTTCTCCACCCAACATACACTGTCGCACAGGTTTCCCCTGAGATCCATTGTGCATAATTCACTTTCTAAAATATTCTTTCAGTACATGTTTAACAGTTGATTTTGTGTAAACCCATTTATGGTAATTTAGGCGGAGAATGTTTTGTCAGTTACAAAAATAATTTCAACCATTATATACGTTATAGTTTATTTATAGGGTTGTATGAAAAATTAAACGGTCGCCCAGCTGCGCTGGGCCTGACCATTTAATTTTCATGCAAGCCTCTAAATGAACAATAACCTATACTAAAAATTTAAACTTAATCGTTTTACGCACCTTTCCAGAATATGCAAGAAGTCGTTAAACAGAAAACTACACAAGCTAAGCTGACTTCCATTGTTGATTTGGATTTAACTATTTCGCGCACCTCTCAAAGCCTAGGTAATGCAACCCAAGTGAACGCGTCTGATATTTACTCCAAAATGACTATCTAGTTTAAATTTTGTGCGCAACTAAAATTAACCAAGCGAAGTAAACAATATTATTATCACAGGATTAATGAAAACAAAATGAACCAATCTGATAACCGACAAAAAGATAGACAATGTTTTTGCAAATTTAAGTGATAGCGTCTTTTCAGTTAATACGGGTCATGAAATAGTCAAATCCATGTCTCATCAATTATTTATTACCAGGAATTTCCACGTCCTGAAGAAACAACCTCTATACACCCAAAAATCAGCAGTAAAAAGCATATTAAGCTTATGAAAAGATAACTTTCTAAATAGTTACCACAAATTATCAACAAAAATGAGAAGCCGAGGACACACCACCCCTTAACTTGCATTCAAAAACATACACACATAAAACAGAAACAAAAAGCCTACAGCATTGTCAAGCAAGAAGTCGAAAACCTTTCAATGAACAGAGCCCCTGGAATTCAATCAGCAAAACAGGATGACAGGAATCAAAGAAAAAGTTCGAGCTTCTAGGTGATTAAACAAGATGTCCCTTTAAGCCTTCTTAAAATTGGTAAGCCCTGCCACCGTCGTGCAAATAAGATGTCAGTATTATTATCAACGTAGATGCAAAGCGCTGTAGAATATTTTCTTGGTAACCTTTCTTTTTTAATTTACAGATTTTTTTTTACTAAAACGTGGATACATTAATACAAGAAAGTTTGGTGCTTACTTCAATCAAAATTCTAAGTCATATTGCACTATGGACTCTGTAAGTTCATTGAGTACCCGCCCTTATGGCTTTGCAATGCTAATAGCTTCTTATATTTTATGTGTTTGTGTGTTTTTGCATGAAACATATATAATCTGATGGGTGGGTTGGAGTTATTTCACCAAGACATCTTGTACGTGTGTGTTGATATGAGAACCTGTTGGGGCAAGTGTGAGGTTGGTGCACCCTAGAACCTTGTTTAAACCCCCGGTGGCAATTTATTTTGACACTGACCGTTCTAAGGCGGAAACCCCCAAGAGTTCTCTTTTTCGTTAATTGTTTTTAGTTTCATTTTGAAGTTGACATTCTTATAAACACATGCTCTCTTTTTTCTCTTCTTTCCCTTGCTTGGGGAGCAGTGTTTTGTGAGTGCGGCGATTCCTGATATGTATATTTCACTTTTGATATCTTACCATTTGTGACGTTCTGCGAGTACCATTGTACATTTTACAACGCATACTAGTATTAAACTGATAATTAAAATAAAACGTTTTATACTCCAACATCTTATTAAAAGACATTTACAGCGAGGGCAAAATGGACGAGTAAGTATCTGTGCTCTCTGTGTAAGAGAACAAACTAAGAACGAGACACTTGTCCCTGTCAGTTGTAAATAGAAAGAACCCAGGCAAACAATTGTCTTAGCGTAAAAACAGAGCGCGTGTAAATAGCTATAAGAGGGAGGTTTTGTTTATTTGAGACGATATTTGTCTAATGTTTGAACCATAAAATATAACATTTAATATTATGTATTTACCAGAATATACACATTATCAATACTGCAGCTTATCTGTTCAAATGCAAGGTTATGAAAACTGAAAAAAATGGTTTCTATTAGTAATACATAAAATTATTTCTCATTTTTATGTTAATACATAATAGTAAATAATACATATAAATGAATATTTACCTTTCCAAAATGATGTTGCACACATTAAAACTAAACTAGCTAATGCTGCATGAAGTTCCATTCCAATGATTTAGTAACGGCGTGTGTCTGTCTTCGTTTTTGTTTTAAAAACTTTGCTCAACGCTTAATAATTGAAGCGGTCTTGTCGTATTTTAACAATATTACTTTTTATCCTGTAAGAGGTTGCAATCAAGCGATGCAGGGGTGAAGATTGCGGCATTGGTTGTAGTAAATAATGTTGATGATAAAGGGGGTCGGTTGAGGTATTTCGACACTGTTACTTTCAAAATTGTGAGATGATGCAATCAGGGAAAGAAGATGTTAAGTGGTGCAGAAAATTTTGTTGTAAATTTAAATTGAAATGGGGATCGCCTGGGGTAATAAAGAACTAGAATACTACCATTTTGTTTTATGTACAAATGTTAATAAAGTTTTGAGCTATGAATAGTAAAATACACTATACATGTAAAATAAATACGGTATGTATCCAGCCTAATTGCTCGTAGGTTGTTTGTTGTAAAAGTTATTTTGTATGTAACTATTTGTGACATTTAGCGAGTACCAAATTTACATTTTGTCAAAAAACAAAGGAAAACTTTTTTTTCAGAGATATATTTCACGCATACACTAATATCTTTTTACTTCAAAGTGTTATATTCAAATCATGGATATCCGAACTTAGTAGAAAACACAGCTTCCCATACTGCAAAAAGAAGACAGGAACAGATCATCGGTTTTAATTATTAGGATATTTCTGACCAAAATGCGACCCGTGCAGATCCTGATCGGACAGCAGGGATGTGCCGGCTGATCTGGATCTACACTGGTCGCACATGCATAAAAATGCGTATATATCAAGGAAAGGGTTAAAAGAAAAACCACTTAACACCTTCCACATGCTATGCAATGAAACATTCATTATTATGCAACTCATCGCATTAGTGTAATTGTATTTTTGCTGCTTTTAAGGGCATTTTTTGTTCAGGTACAGGACTGTGTTATTGTATAAAAAATTGATATGCCTCAATATCTGCTTTATATGAAAATTATGTAAAAATTGTTTTGTAAATTACAAATCCTACTTTAAAAGCTCAAAGATCATGGTTATTCCTTTACTTCATAAATACACCTTTCATCACATTGGTGACTAGTGTAGAACCAGATCAGCCAGATCTACACTGTTTGAATTTTGTTCAGAAATAACATAATGGATCTGAAAGCAAACAGTGCAGATAATGATCAGAAGGCACATTATGCAGACTGATCTGGATTATTATATACTAGCTGCAGATATAACAGAAGTCTTATATGGAGTAAACGGTTAAGTGATTGTTTTCTTTTGAGTGATATCTTGTTCTTTGAGCTTCAAATACCAACACCTGTGCCCAAGGTTATCAAACTGAGCATGGAAACCAGTCTCAAATCTCAAGCATCTGATTGGCTGACCAGTCACCATTTCAGCCAATCAGATGCTTGAGAATTGAGCCTGGTTTCCATTCTCAGTTTAATAACCTTGGGACCAGATCAGATGGCACGAATGTGCCAGCTGATCTGGATCTAAACTGTTCACCCACTCAATTAAGGTGTATCTATGGAGGATAGGGTTAGTGCTTAACCCTTTACTTGATTGTTCACACATGGGATATCAGCCATACCCCATGCAGTAAAGGATAAATGAGAACCGGGTTGTTGAAAACATAATTGCAGATGTGTGTATGAAATAAAAACATCAATACACCAGCTAATATGCTGTGAAAAAAATGCAATAGAAAATAAAATACACTTGAAAATGTTTTGAGTTTGTTTCATTTATTTTGTAACAAAAAATGTAAATACAAACAATAAGATTAAGTTTTAACTCATTAATTTCAAACACTTAGTAACTGTAACTCCTGAAAATAACTAGGCAAGAATGCTAAAAAAAGTGACAAAGCAGTGTAAAGCTTAAACTATGTAAACCTGCAAACCTGACAAAGTATATACATGTAATAAAATCTTTTCCAAGGGTGTATTTCATAGAAAATACTAGAACACAATGATAAAATGCCCATCTCAATGCAACACTGATGTAACCTAGCAAGTCATTTAAGTCCATGAACGACTTTTATAACACGGGTCACCAGTTTAGATCCAGATCAGCCAGCACATCTGTTCCATTTGATCTGGATTTAAAGTGTTTGCCTCATGGTCAGATATAACTAAATGAATCTAAAAGCAGGCACCACAGTTTTGCCAGCTGATCTGGATCTTCACTGTACTTCACTTCATATGCGATACAAGGTGTTTATAATTATGGAATAAAGGGTTAAAAAAGATACAATGTTACTGAATAGAAATTCCCACAAGTAATGTATTAAATATTATATAATTTATAGGGTCATAAATCTGCAGTAAAATGTTAAACTAGAATGTAACAACAATACATACAATAGGGATGGGACAGAATATTCAAACATATGACTATTCAGTTTGACAACAAATATTCGAATACGTTTTTTGTATTCAGGAATTTGTTATAGAAATACTGAGATTGAAGCTATATAGACGACTGCTCAACTATGAGAACAATAAATTAATTAACCCTTTACTCCATATGTACGCATTTTTATGCATGTGTGACCAGTGTAGATCCAGATCAGCCAGCACATTCATGCCATCTGAACTAGTCGCATTTTAGTCAGAGATAACCTAACAAATCAAAATGCAAACAGTTTAGATCCTGATCAGATGGCACAGATGTCGCAATAAAGGTGTATCTATGAAAGAAAGGGTTAAAGTATTCAGACACACTGAGTTTGTGGAAATATTAACAGACTCTGATAAAAGTCAAATAAAATTCAAATACATGTATATTAGAATACACTTTACTAATATTTAAATAGTAATTTCTGTATTCTATCCTGTTCATTCTATACAATTACACTGATTCTTCTATGCATACTATAACGAAATCTAAATAAGATGCTGAAGAGAAACATTACAAGCAGGATTTTCACATAAACTTTCTCTTACTTAACTCTTTCCTCCATAGACACAACTTTATGGCATGGGCGAACAGTGTAGATCCAGATCATCCGGCACATCCATGCCGTCTGATCAGGATCTGAACTGTTCGCTATTTGATTTATTAGGTTATTTCTGACCAAAAAGCTAACAATGCAGATCCTGATCTACACTGGTCGCACACGTGTAAAAATGCATATATATGGAAGAAAGGGTTAATTGTTGACCAGGCCCTAATAATAATAAACTTTAATAACTTTTAACCTGAAAAAGTAAAAATTTAAAGGTTATAAAAGTCGTATCACAATGGTGTAAATGGTTATACCAGTGATGGTTCACACAAGTTACAAAACAAGTCGACAAGTAAACTTCAATTTATGGAATTCACAATATATTCTTTGGTAATCAGGTTTTAACATAAATTGAACATAAATGCATAGGTTAGAGATCTATAAGCAAAGATTCATCGACTCCGGCACCCGTTATATATCTGCTAGATAAAACTGGACTGTAGACCAGTCTCGATTCTCTAGCTTATGATTGGTCAGTTTTAAAACTAAACACAATTTCAACCAATCAGCTATCTTATATTCTAGAATGGTTTACTCAGCTGTATGATCTTATTCCTAGATTATAAAACTGAGAATGTCAACCAGTCTCAAATCTCATGCATCTGATCAGCTGAAATGTTGACTTGTCCCCATTTCAGCCATTAAGATGCTTGATATTTGTAAGAATTGTATATCCATTTTTAGTTACACGGTCAAACCTACATTCAAAGACAATTAAGAGGAAACCCCCAAAGTGGTCTTTGAAGGCAGATGGTTTTTCTTTAAATTAATCAGTAGTACAAGTAAAATGTGGTCTTAATCCTCATGTCTCTGTTTACAGTTGGTCATTAGCACAGGTTGGAATGTATAACATAAATGCATAGGTTAGAAATATATACCATAAAACTCTTTTTAAACACCCCTCCTCTAACAAACGCCACCCTCCATGTTATTTTTAGTGGAAAAATTCAGTTAATCGATTATTATTATCCAATATCCTTCTGAATGTTATATAAGAATAAACATGATTAATATAAATAATAAGCACTCCACTTTTAGAAAATGTTATGCCCCTAGGGATGTTTAAAAGGACTTTTACGATAAGAACAGATTGATGGCGTTCAGACATGATTCCACCAATCATAGACCTTATCTGTATCGTTGATTGGTCGAACTATTTCATGCACCATAGGACCATGGACATTTTCTGGAATGTAGTATGACCTTCCCGCCTCCTTGAAAGCTATTCGTATTTTATCTCGAACAGTTTCCGGCTTTTCCCAATGAGTTTCCGGAGTGTCCGGAGGCAAGTCGTGAAAAGCGAATGATAATTCTGGCTGGAATAGAATGTAACAATTTTCCACCCCGAAAGCATATCTCGCATGATTTTCTGGATAAAATGGTGCGAAAGTTGTTATGAAAAACGTGACTTTGTTAAACTCGAACACCCAGCCTCTTTTTCCAAGATAGGATTTGTTCATACAGTGGATTTTCGCTGGATCGTTGTCGGATAAGACTTTTAACACTTTGTAGACCGCCTTGCCAAAATCCTGCAAACGGAAAAAAGTTTTTAGCAAGTTAACCCTTTCCTTGATATATACGCATTTTTACGCATGTGCGACCAGTGTAGATCCAGATCAGCCGGCACATATGTGCTGTCTAATCTGGATCTGCACTGGTTGCATTTTGGTCAGAAATAAGCTAATGAATCAAAAAGCGAACAGTTTAGATCCTGATCAGATGGCACGGATGTGCCGGCTGATCTGGATCTAAACTGTTTGTCCTAGCAATAAAGGTGTATCTATACAGGAAAGGGTTAAGCCAAACCCCACTACAAAGACCACTGGCCAAAAAAAGCTCTTAATATTGGGTGGTTTTAATTTTGGGTTGAAAACAGAGCATAAGTGTAAAAAGGGCATTGAACTAGTGGTGTTATTCATTGAGATGGTCTTCATTGCAGGGTGATCTTTATGATGGGTTTTTCTGTATGTTCAGAAATTCATGTTTTTGCACACCATATCATTTTTCTCAGCATTTTTACCAGTAATGGTTAAAGTCGTCTTACAACCCCACTACTGCCCCCACCACCTTCCGCCCCAGTATGAAATGAAATTTACTGCAACATATTTGCATATTCTAGACTGATCCTCATTAAACAAAAACTACAATATTGGTATAAAAGTCTTCCTATTCAGATCCTGGTCCATTGAATAACAACTGACCTAATATAAAGTGAGTAATATTGAATACCATGTAAAAACTACCTGTATATTTTTTCCATAAATGTCGCCCGGTAATTCTATGAGGAAGGCATCAAGCTTTTTACTTGGACACACAATAGTGAATTTCAAGAACATCGGCAGTAACCTGCAATCCAACAAGACTACAATAAGGAAAATCCATCATCTTAGTGCAATAACAGTTTAATTAACATTGAAATAAGAAGGAGATATACTGTTTTATGCAATAAGGTGATGAATTGTAACTCTCTAAAAATAAACAATTTTTAACTCTTTCCTCCATATATTATACGTTTTTTTTTAACACATGTGCGACCAGTGTAGATCCAGATCACCCAGCACATGCGTGCCATCTGATCAGGATCTGCATTTGTTGCAATTTGGCCAGAAATGACCTAACAAATCATAAAACAAACAGTTTAGATCCTGATCAGTGGCATGGATGTGCCAGCTGATCTGGATCTAACCTGATCGCCCACACAATAAAGGTGTATCTATGGAGGAAAGGGTTAACATCAGTGATATTACTGTGGTATCATTTAATTTTGCGAGGTCTAATTTTGGCGCATATAATGAATGTGACATTTTTGTACACACATAAATATGTGCAGTTGTGTTACATTCATAAGGTATGGTATTATGCATTTAATTTTTAATGGGGTTTGAATTCCAACACGCTGCCTAAAGCTAAAATTAAACATGTGTAAAATATTATCACAACACAGTATTGATGTGCCAAAAACTATTTAGCTTATTATTACATGTAAGTTCAGAATGTGTAATTTATGTGTTAATTTCTTCAATATATGCAAAAATATTTGAATGACATAAGTACATACCTGTAAATGTTTCCTTCTGAAACAGAAATAATTTCTGTATAAATCACTTAACTTAATATATATGAATTTTATCATGCATCTGACAAGTGTTGATCCCGATCAGCCAGCACATGCATGCAGTCTGATCTGAAATTACACTATCGCTTCTTTGTCAAAAAGCAAACAATGTAGATCTTGATCACAGGGTATGGAATGCCCAAGCTTATCTTCATCTAAGCGATTAACCTTTTCCTGGATATATACGCATTTTTACGCATGTGCGACCAGTGTAGATCTAGATCAGCCAGCACATCCATGCCGTCTGATCAGGATTTGCACTGGTCGCATTTTGGTCAGAAATAACCTAATGAATCAAAAAGCGAACAGTTTAGATCCTGATCAGACGGCACGGATGTGCCGGCTGATCTGGATCTAAACTGTTCGCCCTAGCAATAAAGGTGTAGCTGTACAGGAAAGGGTTAATGTCAAATACATTTGTGCGGCTGAATCTTCACTGTTTGCTTTTAGATTCATTAGGTTATTTCTGTTTATAAAAAATTGACAACACCTAGCTTAACGCTCAACTCCTAGCTCAGCTCAGTATGTACGACTTTTATTGTATGGACAGTGCAGATCCAGGCCTGGTCATGTCTTGGTCAGAAATAAACCAATGAATCTAAAAGCAAATGGTGTAGAACTCTATTAGATGACATGGATGTGCCTCCAGATCTTGATCTACATTTATAGCCTAAGTGATTAATAGCACATCCATGGTTTAACATTTCCCAAAATAACAGTCTCTCTGTTTTACCCCTTTCTTTTATAGACACACCTTTATTGCATGGGAAAACAGTGTAGATAAAGATCAGACGGCACATCCGTGCCATCTGTCAGGATCTGCACTGTTAACTTTATGATTTGTTAGGTTATTTCTGACCAAAATGCGACCAGTGCAGATCCTGATCATGTGACACGGATGTGCCGCCTGATCTTGATCTACACTGGTCACACATGCGTAAAAATATGTATATATGGAGGAAAGGGTTAATTTATAGCACAATGGTTTTAGAACAATGTGACAGAAAAGGGTTAAAAGAAGAAGTTTCACCGCATAATCAAAAGGATAATGTAAAAGAAATTACCTAGGCATAATTCATCTTTCCATGACGGACATCCCCACACTTTGGCATGCCGAGCAAACAGGCAGTTAGAGTTTAATTTAATCCATTCAAACCTCTGAACACTGAGGGCATCATGTGCTTCGTACGTTACCATGGAAACGATTCCATCGGTAATCTGTTTGTCTAGTTCCTCATCATCAACTTGTGGGTACAGATCTGTTATAATATCTCTGGTTTTGACTTGATGCTTTTTTTCTTCTGGTTTTTGTTTTATAGTTGTATAGTACCACAAGACTGAAATATGCCAAATATTTTAGATATATAAGATCTGACACAAACAGTACCGGTAATACAAAACTGCTATTAACTCTTTACTCCATATATACAACATTCATGGCAAGGGCATCATGGCAAGGGCAAACAGTGTAGATCCAGATCATCCAGCAGATCTGTGTTGTCTGAGCAGAATCTGCACAGTTCCCTTTTTGATTTTAAGGTTATTTCTGACCAAGATGTGAACAGTGAAGATCCTGATCAGATATAGCATGGATGTCCCAGCTGATCTGGAACTACACTGTTTACAAATGCAATTTCATGTGTATACATGTATATGAAAATAAAAAGTATTAAACAAACCTCTGTCATGCATTATAAAACAAATGTAATAATAAATTCCTGGAAGAATTCAGATTTTACTTTAAAAATAAAGAAAATGTGCTCAACAAACAAGGATTAAGGAAATTTGCACAGAGGAAACAACATGTGTTAAGGCTAGACAGTTAATATTATCCCTGATAACACTTACCTATGAACACACCCAAATACAGGATTGATTTCCATGTCAGGGTCCAAATGAAAACAAGAAAACAAACTCCTCTTATGCTGTACACAAGTAGAACTTGGGTGAACAAGTCCATTTCTCTGTAACAGAATCATTACAAAATCACTTATTGCAGTATGCACTTGTGGAATTGGTTGTTACTGATACAGACGTCAAGAAAGTTGCCAGACCGAAGGACCTGTCTGGTAAAATTTGGGCCGGTCAGACATGATTTTTAATGTTATCGGACCGAATGTCAGGCAAAAATTTGAAATTCTTATGTTTCGGCCCAAAAGAATTTGTTTCGGTCAGACAGATCTTCACATCTTGTCTGACCAAATGTCTGACACTTTTTTCCAACTTTTGGGAAGTCTGCTGATATAGTAAAAGACCTTGCATCAAATACTGACTTAATAAAAAGCATTAAAACTTAAATTGTAGTAGATGTCGTACCAGCTGCCTTGGTAGCTGGAATGGTAGTGTCGGCATAATAAGCCAGAGGTCCGAGGTTACAATCCTGGTTTATTCTAGTAGACTCTTTCTAATGCAAATCTGCCACACTAGCATTGTCGGCAGGGTGAATTACAATTTGAGCTCCTTTGGGCAAAGCATGTGGCTGGGGTATTTCACCCGAACCTGGGCAGAACCTTACGAACATTTGCCAAGTTAATTTGAAATGTCATATATAAGTGGTAAGGAATGTAGATTTTGCACCAGCCCCCTCAGTGCCTAAATTGGTAGAGCATGGACACAGAAAGCCTGAGGTCCAAGGTTCTGTTCCAGGTTGAGTCTAATCTTTCTTACCCAATTAATTTTGCCACATCATCAAAACAACCAGACTCTTGCATGTCACAGTCACAGTGTTCAAGGAATGTGGAACCATTCAATACATCTCTCCTAAGCTATTAAAGTGATCAGATCTGGATCTACACTTGTCATATATCGCTAAAAAACTAATAAATCTACAGTGAAAATTGTAGATCCTGATCAGATACAAGCAGTAACGTAGCCTGTCTAAGCCATGCACATAAACCAACATTAATCTGGAACTTCTAGCCCAGGCTCCTGTTCCTGAATGTGATTTAAGCTCCTATGATTAAAATCAGATCACATCGATATACCTAAAATATACTTTCCTAGAAGCGAACGTTTTCAACATGTTATGATAGAAAACCAAACAAATAGATGATGACAAGAACCATTTCAGATGATGTATCAATTTAATTATGCTGTCAAACTTGTTTACGTGTTTTTACATCTTCGAGTGATCTCCCTTGTCTGACAGCTTTCTCTAAACGATTCGTACTCAATAAATACGTAATCTTACTAATCTTCATTTTTAAACGCTACCATAACTTTTTTTTGAAAAACGATGTATCAAGGACACGTTTTCTATATATATGATCATAAACAAGCTCAAATATTCCTGCTTCCTAGTGGGATTGTATGTGATGCACCATGACTAAAAAGGCTTAAATGGCATTCTGCTGTGTGTAGATCCTGATCAAATTGCAGACTTTCTCTTTAAAACAAACAGGTTTTTGATGCATGAAAATGCTTCTCTAACTCAGAATGAAAAAATCCTTCTCTTACTCAGTCCAAGTTAATACTTGCCCTGACCCAATGACGAACAGTGTAGAATATAAATCATCTATTTATCGTTTACTAAATCAGATTCTTTTCCTTTTTGCATGCAGTTCCCCAAATGGTGCCTCCCAGTTACAATAAATAAAATTTATTATTGGGGAATATTTTCATCTGCACAGAACCACGCTTTTTCTGCTTTAAAGAAGAACAAAAGGTTTTGGTCAATTATTTAACTTTAACCTAACCACTTGTTCTGTTCAATCATGGGATAACTGCATTACAGTCTGCAGTTTCCAACAATACATTAAAAATCGCGATTTTTTTTAAGTCACAAAAATCTATACCGTCTCAATGTTAACATCATGCATTGATTAAACTCATTTAACTCCAACAATGGCTTCTTTAAAAAATTTGCTTCCCAGTTTCTGTTTGTTTCATTTCTCTTTCATTTCATTTGTGGCCGAAACTATCAGTACTCCTTTCTCCATACTACTGTCTTATAACCGTGTGATTTACAATAACTTTGACAAAACTTAATTTCACAGGGATGAATCTTTACACTAAAGTTGCCAATGGCATAACTTCATGCAACATTATTTTTTCTCCAAGACTTATTACAGGAAAATGCGACTGTGCTAGGTTTTTAATTTGGGCATTAATCCAAACGCCTTATTTTAATCCTGGCGAAATATAATGATACTACTGTACAGGAATGGATTTTATTTTTTCCTCAATCATAATCATTAAACAAAACTTGTTTTTTTTATTATTTTTATTTTGTTTCTAAGTTCACAATAATATGTAACATACAAGATGAAATATTCTACAAATGGAACTAAAATGGAAATACATTAGTAAATTGATGGGGGTTTTTTGTATCGAAAAAAAAAGACATCCAGTTAAAAGCGAGAAAGTAAAAACAAAATATAAGGAGACTGACAATACAAAATGCACAATAATATAAAATCATTGATGGGAATATTTTAACCCTATTCTCCATATACACATTTAATCGCATGTGCGAACAGAGTAGATATAGATCAGCAAGAAAACCTGTGCTGTCTGATCAGGATCTGCATTGTTAGCTGTTTAGGTCAGAATTAACCATATAAATCAAAAAGTAAACAGTGTAGATCCCGATCACATGGCACTGATGTTACAGCTGATCTGGATCTACACTGTACGCCCATGTGATAAAGGCATATTTATGGAGTAAAGGGGTAAACTCATTTTTGAAGAGATCAGTGCCCAAGGTTATTAAACTGAGCATGGAAACCAGTCTCAAATCTCAAGCATGATTGGCTGAAATGGCGACTGGTCGCCATTTCAGCCAATCAGATGCTTGAGATATGAGACTGGTTTCCAATCTCAGCTTTATAACCTTCAGCCCTTACATTACACTAGTTCAATGCACGTTAATAATACAAAGTTCCAAGTGGTTCTTTCACCTGTTAAACAATAACACAGTATTAGATAGCTTTTGATCCTTTACTCCCTGGGATAGAACCTATTTCCCATGGCTGACCAGTGTAGATCCAAGACCAGCCTTCACACAAATGCAGTCTAATCTGGATCTACACTGGTTGCTTCTTGGTCAGAAATAATGTAATTTAAAGTGAACAGTGTCGATCCTGATCAGACAACATGTATGTGTTGGAAGATCTGAATAACACACTATTCACAAATGCCATTAAACCTGTATGTTAGGAGTAAAAGGATAAGATTATGTAAAAGTAAGAAATATATTGCCCCGTTATAAAACATTCTTTTACAAGTTAAACAAACATGTAAAACCTTACCTCACAGAATAAATTATCTCTTAGAAATTCAGCTTTGTCAGACTCTTTCTCATAAAATGACAGAAAAAAAACCTGCAAAAATCAAGACAAAAATGTTGGCAGTTTTACAAAAGCAAGAAGCTTGCTAAAATTTCTTCTGTATGTGCACTCAATTTTACACAAATATCTTTCACAATTTTTCACATCCAAATTTTGCTATTACAATTTCATAAACAAATGTGGAGTTAAATGTACATGTACAACAGTTCTTTAAAAGTTTTTATTAGAAAAATGTTTCACGTTTTTTTTATCCTTCTTCAAACTTTCAACAACTTGAAGAAATATTTCATGAAAAAGGCAAAAAGGTATTCAAAACTATTTTGGTCATAAAATTTGTAACACCTCTTGAGTACCATCATAATGCAAAATTTTCTCAATATTTAAGGATCTTACATGTCAATATGCATTTAGAATACAAACTATCAGCTGCAAGAATAAAATGAACATCTAAACTTTTTCTGAGTGACTTCCCATTCGACAAGAAAATTTAACAATTGAAAATATCTGCTTAACAGAATGTAACATAATCTTACAAGCAAATTACTGGTATATGGATGTATTATAATACAATGGTGAAAATATACAAACACTCATGAACATATGCTGCCAAATCTATTTGTTTTATTTGTTTGTTTTTAACCTTTTACACTATTGGATATGGCATTTATCCCATGGGAGAGTCATGTAGATCAAGATAAACTTGCACATCTCTGCCATTTGATCAGAATCTGCACTGCTGGCTTTTTTTATTCATTTGGTTACTTCTGACCAACAAGCAAACATTTGACCAAGAAGCAAACAGTGTAGATCCTGTGCCTAAGGTTATAAAACTGAGCATGGAAACCAGTCTCAAATCTCAAGCATCTGATTGGCTGAAATGGCGACCAGTCGCCATTTCAGCCAATCAGATCCTTGAGATTTGAGACTGGTTTCCAAGCTCAGTTTTATAACCTTCAGCCCTGATTAGACTGCACAAATGTGCCAGATGATCTGACAATGGTCACACATGCGACAAAACCCATATATGGAATAAAGGGTTAATGAAGAAATACAAAAACAATAACACTGAAACCAAATAATTATGGGAATGTGATGTGAATTATTTTATTTCTTAAAGCCAGGATAAACTGAAAACAATGCAAGCAATTTTTAATCGAGTCAAAAATATTCCATCCTAAAATTTGAATACATATTAAATTTGATCACCCGGCAAGCTATGTAAAGTATAAAACAAACCTAGGCACCTTCAAAATGCGGAAATAACTGGACTTCCATTTTAAAAATGTATAACATTATATCATTAACAGGAGATCAAATACCGATGAAAAATCATTCGAAATAAAAAGAACGAGATTTGTTATATTTATTTTAAGACAAAAAATCCTAAAATCCAAATTGGGTTTAACAAAATCTAATGTCATTCTCATATGATCTTGAACTGGTTTAAAAAGAGATTTAAAGTGTATAAAAACAGTAAAAGGGATAAAAGTGATATGACTTTGTACAAATGGACGAAATTTTAAAAAGCATGTGTCTTGTGTTAAACACAAGAGATCCCCAACATACATATTCCAAGAAGTGTATTTAAATTCGAAATTGTTAATTTTATCCATCTCCCATAACTTTGTGCTGATTTCACAATTATAAAAAAAATACAATAAAGGTGTGTGCCCAAGCTTTTGTAGATAGGGGCTGTAGACGAACTGATTGCAGAATAGTTTGAGTGAAGAAAATTTAAGGAGCCATTACAAAATTTAAGGTAGAAAGCTTTTTACGACATTCTGAAAATAACCCTTTACTACATGGGATGTGCCTGTCATCCCATTGGCCTAATGGTGTAGATCTAGATCAGCAAGAACATACATGCAGTTTTATCAGGATCTACTATGTCCACTATTTAGTTCATTAGGTTACTTCTGACCAAGAGAGGAACTGAGTAGATCCTAATCAGACAGCATATATCAGCATGGATCTGCACTGTTTACACGTGATAAAGCCTGTATGTGGTGTAAAGGGTTAAAAAAGGTATACTCCATTTTTCATCTGGCAAATTCAAACAGTTTGAATGCCATATGGTTTCTACTATAAAAGAACTAAATCTTCCCTGAACTATCTACTAACACTCATACCAACTAAGTTGGTTAATGGTTTTATCAACATTACATAACATTAGTGTTAAAAAATCTTTTTTTTTAAATTGTATATTAAAATCAAATTGCTTTAAAAATTGTAAATTAAAATTCAATGGTACCACAGACAGCATGTGTAAAAATATGTAGGTTTGTAAAAGAAACATTTTTCCTCGTAACTACAACAACAAAACAAACACACTAATACATAGGCAGTCCGGAAATTGATCAAATGTCCATTTGATCAAAATGCAGAGACAAGAAAAATCTTTAACATACACAATAAATATCGCACGATAAAAATAACAGTAGAAAAAAATGCAATAATTATCGCATGATAAACTTACTGTATGAATAGAACTATCATCCTCTCAAAACAACTTAAAATTGTATATTTTGATCAAACAAACACAAGATTTTCCCAGGACTGCCTTCAATACTTAATACACAACATAAGGTACAGATTTCATCCTGTAATTTGTCAGAAACAAATGGAAAATATTATAGATGGATATACAGCTGAAATGTTAGCTGAACAGCCATTTCCTCACTCTTTCACTGCAGTGCATTTTCAATTTACCATATTCATCTGTGTATACCACGCCCATTTTTACCAACCGATTTTTCCAAAAATTTTGGGCGAGTGTTATACACCAATGCCTGTTACACACATTTGAATGTGGTACAATGTAAATTGTAATAATTTGTTTTTAAAGTTTAATCGCTAATGTACCTATGGAAGATAATTTCTCAAAAACTTTCAAAAAACTATTTCTGCCCTCACAAAAATGAATTAACAATGACTCATAATAGCTAATAACAAGAATATTTCAAAAACATGATTCAGGCTACCGTTTAAAAATGTTTGTATCTTTACTTCTGTCCCACCAACATAATCTTTTCAACCAATCAAGTTTTTTATTCCTAAAAAAATTCTT
This sequence comes from Corbicula japonica, assembly GCA_038501625.1. NCBI lineage: Eukaryota > Metazoa > Mollusca > Bivalvia > Venerida > Cyrenidae > Corbicula > Corbicula japonica. The sequence continues at coordinate 1,381,203 of JAZAYU010000102.1, read as the reverse complement.
TAAAGAAGTAACAATTTACATTTAGTGAAGTAATGTTGAATAACAGTATTTTTGAGTGTATATATGTTGATTCCTTTTTTGCGTGTAGATACAAGTAGACTTAAAATTTTGATCAACAAGAATGTTACACCTAAAAGCAGTAAAAACAGGCTTCAAAGACCAATCAGTAGGAAAAACTCAAAAGTGGTCTTTAGGACAGACAGTCTTCCTTTTGGAGATGAATTTGTTCCTTCACTGAGATAAATAAAATGTAGTCTTCATCACTAGGTGTTCTTTGTTTACAGGTTGTTTTTGATACAAGTTGTACTGTAGTTAACAATAGTTCTGAAAGAAATGATACAATCATTTTTAATAAGGTGGTCACATAAAATCACGAAAGAAACTGTTCTGTTTGTGATAATTCAATTATGAAAAATGACAAATAAAATTTGAATGTGATTTTTATGCGTCCTCCTTCACAGCTTCCGCAGATTCCTCGCTTTCTTCCGCAGCCTCCTCTTCCTCCTCTTCTTCTATTTTCTTTTCTTCTGCTTTCTTTCCTTTTTTGCCCCTTTTTAGAAATTCCTTTCCTTCCTTAGCTGTTTTTTGCATTGTTCCGGCTTTTTTAAGTTCCGGTTTAGGTTTCGGTTTTCCGGCAGATCGAGTTCTGCGCCCTTCACTGAGATCAACATTGTCTGTTTTCAACAAATATTTAGCTGCAACAGAACATTGAAAAGCTATTTTAATACTCTTGTATACAACTTGGATCCAATGTGCAACAGAAGTATAGATTCAGATTGGATAGCACGACCATGTGACTAGATCAGGATCACCAATGATAAACATAATCAGAGGTGTAGAATTCCACTCGACTGCTCGCCATGGCGAGTAAATGATCCGGTGGGTCGAGTAAAGCGGCCGAAACACTCGACCGACCGGGCGAGAAAATTTTTCAGCATAGTACATGTGTTTTCTTGGAAAAATGAAATATTTTCACTTTGTTTACAAAATATAATTCGATTTCCGGTATTTCGGTCGTTTTCCGGTGTATTCGGAACGTTTCTGATGTAAAGGTAACAGCAGCGATTTATTTTTATCCTAATTGGGTTTTCCAAATCAGAACTAGGCTGCAAGTGCACGTATTTTCCCGCTATACGTCAAAATGTCGAAACAAATGAAGATAACGTTTTTACACAAGGTAGGGGTGATGATGAAAAGGGAGAGAGCGAGCCAGACATTAAGAAAGAGATAGAACGAATAGAAAACGAAAATTGCAACAGAAAGAGTATTTTAATTAAAATGTAAGGGCGAGTGTACTTTCTGTAAGGGCGAGTGCACTTACTCATTCATTCGACCTGCAGGGCGAGTGGGTCAAAGAAAATTTCTACACCTCTGATAATATTAATATTATTTCTGAACAAGAAGTGAATAGTGTAGATTCTGATCAGAATGCATAGATCTGGATCTACATTGTTTGCACATGGGATAAAAACCATGCACACCATGGGATAAAGGGTTAATACACTGTAAAGAAATTTTTAAAACTCCAACTGGAACATAGTCATTTGCAGATTCAATGAAAAAAAAGTAAAACTGAAAACATGATGGATGTGACTAAAACAGACAGTTTATCACATAATTCTTTTAATCTAAGAAGTAGATTGGCGTTTAGTTGAACACTTGTCGCCTTGTAGTCATTGTGAAAACCAATGTGAAGTTTTCTGTGACAAATCCAAGAGCAAGAAGCATTATAACTGTGTCAAATGTGGTCTTGATCTTAAGATGTTGACATCATCATGACCTTGTTGTCATAAGCAATACAATTTATAAGCTTGGTGAAGAAATATTGAGAAATGGCACATCATTTAGTTTTCATGAAGGATGGACAAAGCAAGGGTGAGACAGCAAAAATATGTCATTTTTTGACTGGAAACTTACATGACCTTAAGGGTTTTTTCAACCAGTAAGTTTACTGTTGATGAAATGTTGGTACACAGCAATAAAGACAACACATAATATTGTATTGTCCAACAATATTGACCTGGCACTCTTGCATTTGACCCTATAGTAGGCGAATTTCGTAAATGTTACGATCTTCTTTTAAATCGATATGAATGTATATAACCAGTTTATCCAATGACCTTTACGAAAATTAAAGAAGTGCCAGGTCAATACTGTTGGACAATAGCTCAACATTCAAGAATTTTTCAACTTTTGAAGAAACATGATAAATCATGCAGAATCATCTAAACAACAACTTGACAAATGATAATTTTTATGATGTTTCTATTAGTTTGGATAATTTATGATATCATTAACCAACTGGAACATTTATTTGTTAGAGTCCACCAAGTTATTTTCAATAGTAGCCAAAATGATGATTTGAAGGGCTGGGAGTTCTAATAAAAAAGTAATATCGAACCTAGCATTGCTGTAGTTTAAATGTGAGTTAGTGTGCATCTGGAAGAGATGGGAGAGTTTCAAATTGTTAAAAAAAATGAAGAAAGGTTTTTGCAATCACGCCACATTTAACCATTTCTGATTTTTGCTTAGATAATATTAATTTAAATTTTCCAAATTGATATCATACTGGCTGCTAGAACTTTCTAATATCTAAAGTTATTGATGAAATTATGAATATACATAAAAACATTAAATCAAAATATTTTAAGTTTAAACCAAAACAGCCATGATGCTAATCCTTTACAAACAACTGACGAGAACTGTTAATTATTAATTTTGTCTAAATTCAGCTTTTATGCAATAAGGGCTGTTCCAGGAAAAAAGGAGTGAGGGGGGTGGAACTGAAATTAATTAAAATTTGATGGGTGGGGGGTGGGGGGTGATTCATGGAAGCAAATGTGTTGTTTGAAAATAAATATAATTGTGTTGGTGGTACCCCCATTTTTAAGTTCCGTTCCACCCCCCCCCCCCCCCACTCCTTTTTTCCTGGAACAGCCCTAACTGTAAAATACCTTCTTCCATAGTTTTTTGAATAGTGTTAGTTTTTCGTGGACCAGATGGTCGGCCCTTTTTCGACTTGGCATCTTTTGTTTCATTTCGGGTTTCACCTAGTTCCTCTCCCTCTAGAAGAGCAGCACCTTCCTGAAAAACACATCAGTTAAGCCCAAGATTAGTAAAATGCTGGCAAATACTGGTATAAGTATTTTCTACGTCAGCAGGAAAATACTGGCAACTAGTGGTCAAAATCAAAAATGTTCAAGTTCTGGGCTGAAGGTTATAAAGCCGAGATTGGAAACCAGTCTCAAATCTCAAGCATCTGATTGGCTGAAATGGCGACCAGTTGCCATTTCAGCCAATCAGATGCTTGAGATTTGAGACTGGTTTCCATGCTCAGTTTTATGACCTTGGGCACTGGACATCCAGTAGTGAACACAGTTTAAGTATATCTCGGATGTAATAATTTAGTGGAAATTTCACAATTAATTAACCAGTAATGAATTTGGAAAATACTTAAATACAAAAGGAGTATACTGTTAGAATATACTTAATTTATAGGAAGTCCAGTTTTGCATGAGGTCCAAAAATAATTGACTTCAGTTGTATTTTTTAACTCTATTTAAAACATTGTAAAAACAACCAATGAACAGGATTCATATAAAGGACATGATAAAAGGGGTAAGTTTTTTCCAACTTAAGGGAAAAGTTTTTGAAGTTTTTAGATTTAATCAAGAAAAACTTCTTCCTTGGCTTATAATACTATAGGGAGAAGCAACTAAATTTTCCCCAACTTTCCATCTAAGCCATTCCCTGAAACCACATAATTTGTAGCACAATGGTTTTAGAACAGTGTGCAGACTAGGTAATCTTTTTGCCTCTGGGCTTTTATTTACAAAAGGATAAACAGTGGCCTGTTGTTTTTACACTGACTGTACACTTTGCTTCTTTGCTTACCTAAAATAACTAAGGTAACACATGTAACTAGACATCTTTTGACAGATTATAAGCAAGTGCTAAAATACATTTTTATTGATAATCACAGTCAATCAATTCATTTTCATGGTCAATCAATAAATGAAAAGATTAAATATTTATTAAAACTGTTGGGAGACACAGCACAAACTTTTATTTATATAAGCCCACAAATATTAATACATTCTGTTAAAATAAACTGCATATATCAAATTCAGTCATCTACTGTGATTATCCATTTCTTAATCTGTCCGAAATCCCATTAGCTGGTACAAAAATTATCTGGGATCATTGACTTATGTAGTTTGGATTAGTGTTGAGAATTAGGCCATACAATTTAAGTGATTAACCCTTAACTCCAGAGGATATGGCTATAATCCATGGGCAAACAGTGTAGATCAAGATCAGCCAGCACACCTGTGCCATCTGATCAGGATCTACACAAATTTTCTTTCAGGGCTGAAGGTTATAAAACAGATTGGAAACCAGTCTCAAATCTCAAGTATCTGATTGGCTGAAATGGCGACCGGTCGCCATTTCAGCCAATCAGATGCTTGAGATTTGAGACTGGTTTCTATGCTCGGTATTATAACCTTGAGCACTGATTCGTGAAGCTTACTCTGACCATGGATGTTTTGACTGATCTATACCTATCACAGTATGGATATAATCCCCACTATACTGTAAATGCTTTAATTTCGTGAGGTCAAAATTTCATTTTTTTTTCAAAAAAATCAGTTAAAAAATCTTTATTCGCAAATTTACAAATTCGCATCGTCATTTTTGGATATACTTTATTGGGGATATCGGATAATCATCATTTTGCAGGATTTATGAATTTGTGAGGTGATTTGCAAATATACGCGAAAAAAAACTAATGTGAATAAAACCAGTGTTTCAGTATGAAGTAAAGTGTTAATCCTACATATGGAGTAAAGGATTAATACTAACTGAATTTGCTTGTGTCTCAGATTGATCAAATACGTGCTGAAGCATATGTATATATACAACCCACAACTTGAGATGAACACAGCCAGATGGAATGAAATATGCTATTAATAACCACATTTTACCTTAGCTGTAGCAGCCATTGTGGTGTTCTTCGCCAGTTTGGGTTTCTTGGGTTCTGGTTTTTCTTTCTCGGCCTGTATATTCTCAATTTTCTTTTGCTGACCTCGTGTGTGAGCATCCTCATCAGGCGCAGCATCTCCTAATAAGTTCTTTGCTTCCTAGAATCATATACAATGCCTCAAGTCAACCCTTTACTCCATACAATGATAGATATGCCTTGAATAGAATTATACATTGAAACTTCTCGTTTAACCCTTCCTCCTTTATGTCATTGGTGAACAGGGCTCTCACTAGAGGGAGACTTGGGAGAAGTGGTCTCCCAAAAGTGAACAGACTTCTCTCTTCTTTGAGCTAAGGGAGAAGTCATTTTGTATAAAATATAAAGGGAAATAACAGTCTTCGACGTAAGCGGGTTGCCCGAAGCCCAGGACAAGTAAATTATGGTCCGGACAACCTTGGTGTGCCTGGTCGGTTGCCCGAACGGGCAAGTCTGTCCGGGACGGTTTTTATGCTAACAAACGGTCAGGATCGTGACAGACGGACTTTATCACTTGTAATTTCAATAACCGATCTATTTTAATTTGTCATTAGTTATTGCGATGCAATTAAAATTTTACGAAGGTGCACAGCCTTAGCGTGTGAAAAAGAGAAGATCGGCGATTCGCAAAAGGTCAAATAATATGTCTTTTTTATTGAGTTTATATCATCTTGCATTTTCGGACAACAAAAGTCTAGGTCGGGCAAGTAAAAATCCTATCCTACTTGCCCGAACGGACAAGTGGTTTTGAAACCTAAAGGCGAAGACTGAAATAATGCTGTTGACTACAAACTAATCCATAATTCAGTAAAATTAAGACAAAACTTCTTCCTGATTTTTAAGTCTAGTAAGAGCCCTGGTGCACAGGGTGATTCAGATCAGATAGCAAAACTGTGCTGTCTAATCAGGATATGCACTATATGCTTTTTGACTTATTAGGTTATTTTCTGACCAAAATTTGCTGACAGATCTGATGAACACTGGGTTGAAGGTTATAAAACTGAGTTTGGAAACCAGTCTCAAATCTCAAGCATCTGATTGGCTGAAATGGCGACTGGTCGCCATTTCAGCCAATCAGATGCTTGAGATTTGAGACTGGTTTCCAAACTCAGCTTTATAACCTTCAACCCTGGTCATACATGTGATAAAATGTGTATATAAAGAGTTAAGGGTTAAAAAAGAGAGACTGTTAACCCTTTATACCATGGATAGGCCAATTATCACATGGGCGACCAGTGTAGATCCACATGCCATCTGATCTGGATCTAGAAATTTTAAACCAAACATTTGCAAACCATATACTTAAAAGATGCATACCCCAAACAGAAAACCCTGCATATAAAACTACTTTATTGGATCAGAAAACAAAATTTCTAAACTTTTGGCAAGGATTGCAAAATTACTTGTTTTTGCAGTGAATATGACTGTCAAAACATTCAAACACATGATCTTCAGTAAAACAAGCATTTTGTTGAGTGTCAACACTACCTGTGTTTAAAACACCACCTACATAGGTCCAACGTTCGCAATGCTTTGACAATTGCCGCCATTATCTGCCACAACATGTACTTTTCTGTAGGAGAAATCTGATTGTTCAGAACGGTCCTTGAGAAAAGCATGTTTAGTGACTGATGTTCTTGAGTCCTTAATAGTTCAGCAGTTTTTTTTTAGTATAATTTAGTCAGACCTAAACCAATCATGTCTGTAAATTGTTATGTACCTTTGCAGTGTTGACCATGGTGGTAGCCTTGGTCATACGGGCCTTCTTGGTAGGTGCTGGGGCATCTTCTTCCTGGATTTCCTCGAGCTTCTTTTGCTGACCCCTGGTTGCAGCGTCTGGGTCTATGTTGGCTCCAGCCAGTAAACTCTGACCTTCCTGATGATAAAATAGATGAAAAGTGAGCTTTGAAAGCCACATAACATGACAAATACTTAAATATTGCAGGTTCCATTTGACTGAGCTTGTTCATGTGAAATAATGAAAATGGTTACTACTGCACACACTGTCTAGCCCCTGTATAATTGCAACTCAGTATTTACACAAATAAACAGATCCAACATTGTGTTTGGTAAAAAAGCATAGTTTGGAGTAAGTTTAAATAAGTACCTTAGCTGTTGCTTCCATTGTGGTGTCTCTTGTGACAGCAGGTTTATCTTCAGGCTTATCATCTGCAGGTGGTTTCAAGCCTTGCATCTCTAACAACGTGTCCTTCCCTGCAGCCTGGAGAAAGCCAATACCCTCCTGAATTCAAGAAATATTAAAATGTAAGTTGTGATTAAATCATAAAAAAAACTTGTATGTGAAAACAAACAGAATAGTACCATATCATAGTTCACTGCTAGAATATCGAACTTGCGAATTCCATTTCTGGAAAATTGAGTCGTTCAGCCTCAAATAAATGGAATGAAACATTTGTTAACCCGTTACTCCATATATACGCCTTTTTACGCATGTGTGACCAATTTAGATCCAGATCAGCTGGCATATCCATGCCATCTGATCATGATCTGCACTGGTCACAATTGGTCAGAGATAACCTAACAAATCAAGAAGTGAATAGTTTAGATCCTGATCAGACAGCGTGGATGTGCCGGCTGATTTGGATCTAAACTGTTCACCCTCAAAAGTAAGGTGTAACTATAGAGGAAAGTAATGGTTATTTACTAGCAATTGTGACAGGAGTGTGTGCACCTGCTATTGGTCCCTTAACAGATTCAAATAAAGAAAAAAATGTTATCTTATGTCAAATCCTTTATAAATATACAGTTTTAGATAACTTTCAGAAATCATTCACATCTAAGAAAAAGCAGGCACAAGGATCCTTGGTGGCTTAGTCAGTATGTAAGTATTAATCATGTTAACTAAGGGTCATGGCCTTGATCTGGAGACCAAATCTATAATTTCTTGACATTTCTTAATGCCCCAAGTGCATTATTATGACACTGTTAATTGTAAATGTCAATAACCTGTTGTTTTTTTTACTTGGGAATGAAACTTGTGTGTGTGTAAAGCTCGAGGGGGTGGAGGAGGGAATAAGTTGAGGTTAAAAATGAAGTGACATCAGATGTACACATGTAACCATCAAATCTATGAATGGCTACTCTTTATTTGTTACCAATTTATTATGCACCTAGTGTTATGACATGGTTGACCACTTTTGCATAATCAAAGTATCCATTTACTTGCACATTTGCAATAACAAGAATGAATTTCATGCACTTTAACAAGTGCTAAATTCCAAGTCTAATGCCAAAAAGTTAAACATCCTGGTGTTATAAACAAACTACAATCAATTTTATTTATGGGGGAGAGTGCACATCATAGAAAATGACACCACATCCAAAGAACATGATAAAACTTGCAACAACGAGCATAAACCACATTTCCCACAAGACAATAACAATCATTTATAAGATTTCATTTATTTTAATAACCTATAAGTTAATATTAGTCAAACTATAATAATTTCAATAAGCATTGTTTTATGAACAAAAATATCCAGGAGAAATATTTTACGAAGAAATAATTAAAGACGACGCACTTAAATTATTATGAAAATTTTTGCTTTCTTTCTACAACCACAGCAGCCATCTTGAAAAATCGAGAAAATTCATTGTCAAATTAACACGCAATTTACGAGTCCCTGGTTGAATTAAAAACCTATAAAATCATTAAGAACGTAATAATTTGTCTGTATTTCATTATTTGGTGCAAATGAAGCATAACTTTGCATGAAAAATAGCATTTTAAGGCCAGTATTTCATCGAGGTCATCTCGACACATAACAACCAAGCATGTACATAGAGAGCAAATTATCGCCAGCTTGAAGCAACTTTCGTTGCATATTTCTCCACAAAAATGCCACGATCTTTTACCAACCTTTGCAGTCACCTGCATTGTGCCATCACGAGTTAGTTCAGGTTTAGCTGAAGCCATTTTGATCTATACTTTCACCGCTAACCGTCCACGAACAAGCACACCAAAATGTCAATTTTTCACGAGGGAACTCGGAGCCGAAAGAGGAAGGCGTGGTCACATGATCAGCAACTAGAATGCCGATTGGTTACTCCAAAACGAGACTACACGGAAGCGGGTGATATGAAAACAAACATTTTCAGAATAAAAGTAAAATAATTAAAAGTATGTTTTTAAGACTTTCGCAGAATAGATACACGATCTTTCCAATATAGTTTTAAAGCTTGATGTCTTAGTACCATTTCCCAGCAATTTTTATGGAATGACAACTCACTGAACGATATATAAACATCATTACAGAAATGCAATATCGTTTTGGGGTGTTTGATAAAGACGTTTTTCTTATTCATTTAATATTATGCAATGATTTTCATCGTCTATATTCGACAAAAAAGATGTCTTATAAAAGATTTTCAATCATCATCACAAGAAATTTAGAAAATGCCAGTATAACCCAATTCTACATTTAATCGGATATTCGCCAGCAAAATAAACACAATCGGCCAACAATTTCATTGACTAAAATTTTATTTACTGATTCAGAAGATATTTTAAAGATGTAACACCTTGAAGGAAATATTAAGAATGCAATAATACCCATAGTAAGCTGACCTGAGTTACTAAGCATATAGGCTCGCACACAAGATATGTCACCTGATAGAGCGATATATCGAATAGGCCTACCATATAACCGTTAATAGTTCCAACACATATTTTTTATTTATTTTTTTTTTCACCAAGTCGATTAAAAATAAATTTTATCCAAAATTTGTAATTATTTCATTTTTAAATTCACTCTTTCTAAAATAAGAATTTTAAAGCTTAGTCTTGAGTTCTTGGAGTAAAATTTGAAACAAGAGTGCCGAAGTGTCACAAAATGCGAACTTCGAAAATTCTGGAAAATGGTTGAAAAGTTTGGATGTGTACATGTATTAAGTTGCATGAATCATTATCACCCAACTGAATTTGATAACCAGCAAATTTAATAACAAAGAACAAAGGGATATAGCAACCTGTGCAAATTTATAAAAATCATTATTAATTATCGCCTTTAAATGTACATTACTTTATACTGGTAAAACATGAGAACGCTGGCATTTTAGTTATATTTCGTTCAATGTTAACATTCAGATGTAAATTATTGTGATTATACCTGTATTGTGTTTGTTTATTTAAGGATTGAATCGATATTTGATGGTTTTCATTTGGGTATGGAAAACAGTTGGGTTGTTTAAAATGGCTTCACGCGTACTTTAAACAATCCAACTGTTTTTCATACCCAAATGAAAACCATCAAATATCGATTTAATCCTTATATTTACACACATGAATACTCTCCTTAAAACAGAAATTATTAAAAGAATTTGTGATATTACGGCTTTTTCGGATGGCTGTTGGAACAGCAACATTGACGACAAATTGAATGACGCCACGCTTTTTCACAGGAACTCGTGGCAAAACGTGCGTGCTCGGCGACGTCACACGTCAAAACATTATGCAACGTCCAATAAATTGTGAACGGTTCAACTTTAGCCACGCCTTTCAAATTATTACGTCACACTGTTTACCATTAGAAATTATGATTCGTTAGATAAATAAGACTTCATCGTAGAGGACGAAGTTGAAGTGTAAATATAACTAGTTACATTTAATAGTATTTGACTCTTCGTATAAATTTATCTAATAATCTCATAAAAGTTTCTGTTAATGTTAATATGTTAATATACTACTTTGTAAGCCTCGAATATATCATGTCTATATCCTCATTTTGTCATAATTGGCATGAGAGAAATAAAAGGTTTTTGACTTGACTTTTTGACTTGATAAGTATTTCCGCGTGATTTACCGGGGAAAAAAATCTTTTATTTTATGCTTTTCAGTGAATTATAGAATTTTCCCGGTGAAATAAAAGTGGTTTTCACTGTTTTCAAACAGTGGAATATCATCTTTATTTTCACTGCCTTTTTCAAGTTGATACCCAAACGCACATAACATACCGGATGAGAACGTTTAGAAAACTGGATCAAATTTGGATATTTGACGTCATGACGTCAGGTCATAAACAAGCGGTTTTGGCGCCATTTCTTAAAAAGTCACACAAATTGAGTACTAAAAGCATAAAATAAAAAGAAAATTGTTTTTACCAGTGAAAGATAGAACTATATTTCACTCGTGAACTCCGGAATTATGTATTTTCACTCGTGGCTTCGCCACTCGTGAAAATATGAATTCCGGAGCTCACTCGGTGAAATATAGTTCTATCTTACACCAGGGGGTCCAACGTATTTGGTTTTTTCGGAAAAGTAAGTGAGCGACATGTTCTCTGCGGAACAAAATGGCGGAAAATTGTGTGATTTGGTGCATTTCAGGAGATATTTTGACCTGGTAAGTAGATTTATATCAATGTTATCGTAATATAAATACGCCTACCCGGAGGCCATATGTGTAAGCTCCACTCGGTTTTTTAACTTATGTTTCTAGAGGCCTAAACAAAAAAGTTATTGAATGTATAATCTGAAAGATTGTTTGTTTACAAAGTGAAAATAGAAAATTTGTGACTTAAAACTGTATTTTTTAGTCAAAATATAACGTTCTTGGACCTATTTTAGCGAAATTATTATCGAGTTTTTGCATATATTTCTTCACGGCGGCTTTTGCACTTTACATGGGTACTTTATGGCCAATTTTTTTATGTTCAAACACCTTTAATGTTTGGTGTGGAAGTGGTAAGCATGTTTTTGTTCGGTGCAGAATCTGAATAACACTCATACGCGTTTATATAAGTGAAAGTAAGACACTAGCTGATAAATGTTAAAAATCAAACCAAAAGCCAATATTTTACCCAAACACACGGATGTTCCTTTATATCTTTGTCCGAAAATGGCTTTACCGAAACAAGAACTTCATATGTATTTATAATATCAATTAGAATCTACCTACCCATTCTCGTGTTTGTTTGTGTGTGTGTGTGTGCGTGTGTGCGCGTATAAATAAATCTATACCCCGATATAAATTTCTTACCAGTCCAGTCTCTTTTCTTATTTTATCTGGAATAATAAGTTGTATCTAGGGTTGCACCTGTAGAACCGCAAGTTGATGCGGGATGGGTAAACGTCATTTCACTATGCCCCGTATGACGCTCAAGTCTGATTCCCAGGGCTCTTAACTTATTATGGGTAACACGCTTTTGTAGCCTCCTTCAGTAAGCAAAATTACTTCCATAATCGTTTTTATTTAACCTATACAAATCTCTAAATATTGTAAATATGACACAGAATATACCCAAACAACAATACCGAGATTAGCATTTTGTTATAAGGGTATTCCGAGAAATTTTGACAGGAATAAAGTATCTTGCATGAGTGTGAGGTGAAGATGGAAAAGTCTGTCACCGAGGGGGAACTGTTTTGCGGGAACGAGGCTCTGTCGAGTTCCCGCCAAAACTGTTCACCCGAGGTGACAGATTTTTTTCTATCTTTACCGAATGTCCCATGCAAGATACTTTTTCTTGCATACCTTTTACTGTTCATTTGTGTATATGTATACAAACTAAATTTTGTTTCCTTACGCTGAAATATTGACGTAAACGTAAATCTTATATTTAATGACGTCACTAACTTGAATAAATTACGTCAGAAACTTGAAGACTGTAAACTGTAAACTCGCTTCTCGCCAAAAGACAATGGCACTTGACTGTGTATTCGGCGAGCAAATGCCTTGTGGTCGTAATTAAGGTATCAAAATAAGTGGCAACTGGGCATATAAGACTGTAGAAAGTGGTCGCATTATGGAATATGGAATAGCGGGGTGGTCGTATAATCGATGCGAGCGATCATTGAATTATATAGGAAAAATCTGTTCTTTCAAAAAGTGCCCGTAACAGCGGGGTGGTCTTGAAATTGAGGTGGTCATAAGGCGGGAGTTTACTTTTCAAGAGGTAGAATACTATACAAGTATAATATGTGGTAGATAATTTTGCATAACAAATTCAGATTCTGCACCGAACAAAAACATGCTTACCACTTCCACGGCAAACATTAAAGGTGTTTGAACATAAAAAAATTGGCCATAAAGTACCCACGTAAAGTGCAAAAGCCGCCGTGAATAAATATATGCAAAAACTCGATAATAATTTCGCTAAAATAGGTCCAAGAACGTTATATTTTGACTAATAACACAGTTTTAAGTCACAAAATTTTCTATTTTCACTTTGTAAACAAACAATCTTTCAGATTATACATTCAATAACTTTTTTGTTTAGGCCTCTAGAAACATAAGTTAAAAAACCGAGTGGAGCTTACACATATGGCCTCCGGGTAGGCGTATTTATATTACGATAACATTGATATAAATCTACTGACCAGGTCAAAATATCTCCTGGAATGCACCAAATCACACAATTTTCCGCCATTTTGTTCCGCAGAGAACATGTCGCTCACTTACTTTTCCGAAAAAAACAAATACGTTGGACCCCCTGTTACACTGGTAAAAACAAATATCCTCTATATCATGCTACACGCGTGACGTCACGTCTTCAAGTATGTGACGTAATATATTCAAGTAACTAGTGACATCATTTAGAAAATAAGGTTTACGCTAACGGCAATATTTCAGCGTAAGGAAACAAAAGTTGGATTGTATACATGTACACAAATGTTATAAACAATAAAAGGTATGCAAGAAATGCTTATGCTTACTGAACAGCATCGTTTATGTAATCTCGGATTTAAACTTTTTATATTCTATTCAGATTCACCGACGACAGATGCACCATTACAGTGTTAACAGTGCCTTTGTTTTTTAATTCAGGGAAGGGCGATAACTCAGGAATTATTGCTAAGGCCGGACACTTTGAATTCACACAAGAATCTTAAGGCTGTAAATATTTTATATTTAATTTACTTATGTAAATCAAGAGTGCTAAAGACATAACTCCAGTTGTAACGGTCATTAGTAATTACTAACATTTCTAAAATATGACCAAAGATAAATTTTCCAGTGGCGTGCCCCATATCTGACTAGAACTAACTTGACACAAAGTGCCATCATGTTATGTAAAACGATATTCAAATTGAAATTTAAGGTCATAATAATAACTGAATTATGTCCTGTTTTATATCTGAACAAGGCATATGAGGGCCTTTTATTTACTAGACATAGATCTTCATCAAACTATAGCATAGTCTTTTAGATTCAAAATCGTGACCTCGTAGATTAAGAATCAAACTTTGCAACGTAAATTTTACTTAAAAGAAAGACCATTTGAAGAATTTGGCCCGAGTTCAGTTACATTAAATTTGTAAAATTCAAGATGGCAAACTTCAAAGTTTTACGAGGTTGTTTTAACCATTTCACAATGGGAATCAACTGCTCGTATTGAAATTTACGATCAAGCATATAAATAATATATTTAAACTTGACAAAATAACATGGAAAACTCCTATTACATTTAATGACGCGAGTGAATGCAAATATCTGGAGGAATTGATCACCAATATTTTTATCTTGGAAGTTGTCGGTTCGTTTCTATCGGTTTTAAAAAAATATTAAAAAATAAGAAAAATACGTGGTTGTTGAAAATTATGCGGTTGATATTGTTCTTTCTTGAATTAATTGGAGGTAATTTGCAAAAACGAGTATTTAAGTAATTATATATGTATCTTATTTCTTGGCATTAGCGGGCTTTAAAGAGTGTGTATTTCCTTCTGTACCTGCTATAAACTTCAAGATTTGACAGTCAATTAATCCGTTTGAGACTTTTATGTTAAAAATTAATGAGTTCACCATTTTATCTTTTTTAGAAAACAGGAGATAACCTTGAACTCTGTGAAAAATAACAACATTTTTTCCGCTGTATCAACTGTCCAGATATGTGCAAATACCACAAATTAAATGAAAGATAAAAATATAGCGGCATCGCAGAACAGAATGTTTGAATTTAAAAAACTGGTAAGTTTTCATTTTTGTTGAGAATATTATTATGAAGTTCTTTAACTGTCACAAACAGAATCACAAAACATATATTACTTATTGAAATCCGTTTAATTATACATAATAAATAACGCTTTATTATTTCGGTGATAAAATTTTTCAACGAACGCTTCTACACAGTAGAAAACTTATATATTAATTTATAAAATTCATTCAGTGTTGTGCACACAATTCTACACAGAAGAAAATTGTATATAATCACCGCCTTACATAGATTTACTATATCAATAGAATAAAATGTTTTGTTTTGTTTGATATCGGTTGTAATTTAAAAAGGTCATCATTTATTTGTAAATTCTGCGTTTAAACAGAAGTTTATTATGCTTACAGGTCGCCAATGAAAGGTCAAACACTAACTAAGGAACTATATTGTGTGCGCTTTGAAATGCGTTATTAGGTATCAGCACTTTTGCCTATTTCGGTTTCGCGTCGCTAGTTAAAAGGAAGTGGAGGTGATAGATTGTCTTTTCTGATTTTTAATACACTTTTCCATTCCAGCCTCCAGGAGGGAAGACGTTCTTATGGCTTCCACAGCAGTAGCAGTCTTGACCCAGAGCCTGTTTTCCTTTCTTGCAGCATTTTTTCAATTTCTTGCCTCTGTAAATACAGCAGCTACAGGGAACGTATATTTCTGTCGGACAAATGGCGAACTTGGGAACGCAGCTGCCTCTGTAACACACCTGCAAAGACAAACTGTGGTGTATGAATGTTACCAGTAAAAACATTATATTTAGGTACATCACCGAACATGTGATTCTGACACAGCAATCTAGAATGAAACCCTTAAAGTTAGTTAAAATCTCATATGCTCTTAATATAAGCGAGGTATATACTGTAGGTTATGACGAGATTCAAACAAATTCTATTCTATTCTATTCTATCCATTCTGTTCTGAATAAAATAGGGAAATGCTTGGCGTCACTGCGAAGAAGTCAAGTGTAATGTCTGCGTAGACCGATCTTTTATTGGAAATAAAATAGCGAACAAATTTAGAGGAATTTTTACCTTGTTAGGGCCGCATGGTGTACCATTCCAGACGTACTTTAGTCTGTATGTGCAACGTCCATACACGTCCCTACAGCGAATCTGATACGGTTGATAACAGGCGTTAGCGGTCATTTTCTGTAAATAAAATGTAAATTTCTAAATATTTTTTTCATGAACTTTAATTACACAAGTTCATCTTGTGACAGGAGGGTCCCCAGGTTATAAAACTGAGAATGGAAACAAGACTCAAATCTCAAGCTACCAGCGGCCATTTCAGCCAATCAGATGCTTGAGATTTAAGACTGGTTTCCAATCTCAGCTTTATAACCTTCACTCCAGGTTACGATGAACCTAAAAACGGCTCATTACTCATAACTCCGTCACCGGATGTTCATACTTGGGCTTTGACAACGGCAGAGACTAAATAGTCCCATTTATAGCAGTTTGGGGGCATTGCGTGGTCTTAAAAACATATTTAGTAAATGAAATGCTCCTACTTACATCATGATAGCGCATTTATGTTTAAATATGCATTGTATCAAAATATTCTCTGAATATAAGATGGCATAAATTATGTACCACAGCTTTAAAGTTCAAACAGAAGTGAAAAAACTTTGCGCCGGTTACAAGGTGTTTTATCTCTGTTGAGGTTTCGCAAACATGCTCCTTGGGTGGGGTAATGCAAACACCAATAAAGCGTTTCTTAGGAAGTTGAGTTCTTTTCAAAATAAAAAAGTAGACCATATCATTGCAAACACTATTCTATATACAAATGTGGCATGCATTATGAATAACACACAACTCAAAGGATAAACAAGAGTTAATTTTACAGGTATAATCATTTGCATCGATTCACAATACTGATCATTACAAGATTATATGAGCAATAGTAACGTTTGCAAAAGCTGATCAATAATTCTAACTACAATGAGTTGTTGAGCACTAACAGGAAAAGCTAACTTCCAAAAATTTGAGAAAGACCCCTCATGTCTACTTTCGGTTTCAAGGTCTTATCGTTTTGATGTATCTTTTCAAAACTGAACATCAACTCTAACTGGCATACCGATGAAAGTGAAGAAATATAGTTTCTTGTGGCTGTATCTAAGTTTTGATGCTCTCAGTAGTGTTGTTTGTGCCATGTGGCGGTTGTAAAAGTCTCCCCGTACATTCAATCAATGCTGTTATCAGTTACGTCCTTTAAAGGTCGTTGAGCACTTATGTACTATGTCAATTGTACTTCTAAAATTGCTTTTGTTTAAATGTTTCGGCCAGTTTATAGATGGGTGGTTTCAATATCCTAGCCTAGATTCGAATATTGTTCAATCACCCAAAGGATATAGTTCTGGCTTTTTATATTTTGCCTTTGGCGTTGTCTGTGACATGCAGGATTTATATTCTCATATCCCCTGTCAAAATTCTATTATGTTGTTCCGCCCATTGTTTCACGTTTAGGGCAAACCCATTTTTTACCTGGTTACCATAGATTAATACATTTCTTCACTAAAATCTAGGTGGCAATGAGTATTTTCCCCAAAATTCATGTTTGAAATTAATTTTAGCCAGTTTTCGCCATTTGCAATGTAAGTGCCCCCTAAATTGATACATGGCCAATACTTTTCATGCATATAAGGTAGGCCTAAACTTGTATTAAGTGATAAAAGCCATGATTGTCAATCTTTTAAAGTATGTATACTATCCTAGATAGTTTTAAGAAAATACTTACGTTACAAGCCCTGCTGTAGATGTTATAGGTAGCCCTCTGGCACTGTTTATCCAAGGAGGTTAATTGGGATCCGAGCCAACCCTGGCAGTAGGCGGACATGAACTGTTCGTAGGTGAAGTCACCGTCCAACAAACACGCATATCGGCTGAAATTATTATTATTTCATTTACCTTAAGGGCCCAAGATCATTACACTAAATCAGGAGACCAGTCTCAAATCTCAAGAATCCGATTGGCTGAAATGGCGACCAGTCAGTTGCTTGAGATTTGAGACTGGTCTCTAGTTTAAGTTTATGATCTTGGCCCCCGATTTGGTTTTGGACACATATAACCAGGATTTCTGATATAACATCATCTATAAGTTGAAAGCAATTTATAACAAAAACTCATATTGAGACTATGCCTGAAATGCTGAGGTAAGCCTAAACACGAAGCTGGTTCGTGTTGCTCAATCAAACCAAGCCTGCGATATTTTGATTATATGCCATGTTCGATGGCTTTTAAAGATCAGTTTCATGTAAGCGTTTTCACATAAGCGTTGTTTGTGCCGTGCGGCAGTTCTTAAATGTATCCCCATACATTCAGTTAGAGCTGTAATCAATTGCGCCCTATGAAAGCTTTTAAGCATGATATGTTTATCTGTATAAGTATTGTGTTGCGCTCAACCCGGAGCCAGGAGGCGTAGGAACTAATATGCATTTTCATTACTGCCCATGAACAGACTCAATCAACCAAAGCCTGCAATATTACGATTATTTATCGTTTAAAGTTCCCTTTTCATCTGTTTTTGTAGCCTTTATTATTTCGTGTATCACCAAAAATAGCTTTTAATCAATATAAATGTAATAAAACTCCAGTCTAAAAATGTTTAAATAGATAAAAATGAACTTTTAAAAAGTTAAAACTCAAAGACACGGCAATTGTAGGTATCAAACCAAGTTCTCTCTTTTTCTAACGCTATAGCGCTATCTTTGTAGTGTAGCGGCCGTTAAAAAGTCTCCCCGTACATACAATAAGTACTGTTATCAGCAAATAATCGGTTTGCGGTGTCATTCAGTGATGATTATGTTCATCAGGGTTATCCGATCAATCTTTTGAGGATTGTCCCGGCTAGCTCAAAGGGTAACGTAATTTGCATTGCATGGCTAGGCGCTATTGCCGTACCGGGTTCGCTCCTCAGTTGAGGCAATATAATTTTCTATACCAAAAACGTACTAATAAGTGTATGTGGCTATCTCGTTGACGCTGCAAATTGAGAAGTACTGATACGTGTTGTAATTGGTGATGTCAGGACTGAACCATGTACTCGCCATAATATATCTGTTGTTTGGGCAGCTGTTCCCTATCCCATCATGCACAGCACCCAACCTACGTTCGAAAACAAAAAAGAGTTTTAACATTACAGAAACAGGTAACCGCCGCCCAGACAATCGCTTAAAATTAAACGGGGCATACCACAGAAAACGGTACATTCGGTAATATTTTTTACATTAAAGTTATAACTGTATTTGGAAAGAACTTACAAAGGTCTATTATTTTTTTATAACAAACTGAATGTTTTATTACAAAGTTTTTAAGAATTGACGCAAACTGTCCGAAGGTACCCTTTACCGTAACTCACCCGAATAAGAAAGTATAAAACAATTGTCGGGACAATGCAAATAATTTAAACATTTAAATGTTACTCTTCCTTCTTTTTATCGGGTTGGTCGGGTTGGTTTTCCCTGTTTATTGTTTGTCGAATTTCTTGGCGAAAAGCCATGTTCACTACGATGCCACTGGTCAACGCAGTAGATTAATGTTTCAAGCAAACATATCATTGTATTAATTATCATATTATTCGTAAATCTCCGCTTATTTGCCCACAGATAAGGAACAACTAAGCAATGCGAGATATTAGCATCTCAGTCCTTTAATTATATTTCTGGATATTTTTAGAAACAGTTATGCAATGCGCGATATTTGCACTCTCAGTCCTTTGATTATATTTTTGGATATTTTAGAAACAGTTATGCAATGCGCGATATAAGCACTCTCCGTCCTTTAATTACATTTCTGGATATTTTTAGAAACAGTTATGCAATGCGCGATATAAGAACTCTCCGTCCTTTAATTATATTTCTGGATATTTTTAGAAAAAGTTATGCAATGCGCGATATGAGCAACTCAGTCCTTTGATTATACTTCTGGATATTTTTAGAAACAGTTATGCAATGCGCGATATTAGCATCTCAGTTCTTTGATTATATTTCTGGATATTTTTAGAAACAGTTATGCAATGCGCGATATAAGCACTCTCCTTCCTTTAATTATACTTCTGGATATTTTAGAAACAGTTATGCAATGCGCGATATTAGCATCTCAGTCCTTTGATTATATTTCTGGATATTTTTAGAAACAGTTATGCAATGCACGATATGAGCATCTCAGTCCTTTGATTATACTTCTGGATATTTTTAGAAACAGTTATGCAATGCGCGATATTAGCATCTCACTCCTTTAATTATACTTCTGGATATTTTTAGAAACAGTTGTGCAATGCGCGATATTAGCATCACAGTCCTTTGATTATATTTCTGGATATTTCAGAAACAGTTATGCAATGCGCGATATAAGCACTCTCAGTCCTTTGATTATATTTCTTGATATTTTTAGAAACAGTTATGCAATGCGCGATATTAGCATCTCAGTCCTTTGATTATACTTCTGGATATTTCAGAAACAGTTATGCAATGCGATATTTTTGCACTCTCACTCCTTCAATTATATTTCTGGATATTTTTAGAAACAGTTATGCAATGCGCGATATTAGCACTCTCAGTCCTTTGATTATATTTCTGGATATTTCAGAAACAGTAATGCAATGCGCGATATTACCACTCTCAGTCCTTTAATTATATTTCTGGATATTTAAGAAACAGTTATACAATGCGCGATATTAGCATCTCAGTCTTTTGATTATACTTCTTGATATTTAAGGAACAGTTATACAATGCGCGATATTAGCATCTCAGTCTTTTGATTTTACTTCTTGATATTTAAGAAACATTTATACAATGCGCGATAATCGCAGTCTCAGTCTTTTGATTATACTTCTGGATATTTCAGAAACAGTTATGCAATACGCGATATTTGCACACTCAGTCCTTTGATTATATTTCAGGATATTTTAAGAAACAGTTATGCAATGCACGATATTTACACTCTCTGTCCTTTGATTATATTTCTGGATATTTCAGAAAAAGTTATGCAAAAAAGCGCGATATTTGCACTCTCAGTCCTTTGATTATACGTCTGGATATTTTAAGAAACAGTTATGCAATGCACGATATTTACACTCTCAGTCCTTTGATTATATTTCTGGATATTTCAGAAACAGTTATGCAAAAAAAATGCGCGATATTTGCACTCTCAGTCCTTTGATTATATTATGGATATTTCAGAGACAGTTATGCAAAAAAAAGCGCGATATTAGCAATCTCAGTCCTTTGATTATGATTATAAGTCTGGATAGTTTAAGAAAGAGTTATGCAATGCGCGATATTTGCACTCTCAGTCCTTTGATTATACGTCTGGATATTCTAAGAAACAGTTATGCAATGCACGATATTTACACTCTCAGTCCTTTGATTATATTTCTGGATATTTCAGAAACAGTTATGCAAAAAAATGTGCGATATTGCACTCTCAGTCCTTTGATTATATTTCTGGATATTTCAGAAACAGTTATGCAAAAAAATGCGCGATATTAGCAGTCTCAGTCATTTGATTATACGTCTGGATATTTTAAGAAACAGTTATGCAATGCGCGATATTTACACTCTCAGTCCTTTGATTATATTTCTGGATATTTCAGAAACAGTTATGCGATGCGCGATATTTGCACTCTCAGTCCTTTGATTATACTTCTGTAAATTTTTAGAAACAGTTATGCAATGCGAGATATTAGCACTCTCGGTCCTTTGATTATACTTCTGGATATTTTTAGAAACAGTTATGCAATGCGCGATATTACCACTCTCAGTCCTTCTGGATATTATTTTTTCACCAATCAATATATTCTAAGGTTATATCCTTTAGAATACCTAGGTACGCCAGAGTTGCTTTAGAAATAATTTCTTTCACAAAAAGTAAACAATAAGACGTATTCTACTGTAATAATACACTTACGCATGACCGAGATATACTAACGCATGACCTAGATATACTTACGCATGGCCTAGATATACTTACGCATGACCCAGATATACTTACGCATGTCTTTCACAAAAAGTAAACAAAAAGACGTATTCTACTGTAATAATACACTTACGCATGACCGAGATAAACTAACGCATGACCTAGATATACTTACGCATGGCCTAGATATACTTACGCATGACCTAGATATACTTACGCATGTCCTAGATATACTTACGCATGACCTAGATATACTTACACATGACCTAGATATACTTACGCATAATTTAGATATACTTACGCATGACTTAGATATACTTACGCATGTCTTATATATACTTACGCATGACTTAGAAATACTTACGTATGACCTAGATATACCTACGCATGACATAAATATACTTACGCATGACCTAGATATACTTACGCATGACCTAAATATACTTACGCATGACCTAGATACACTAACGCATGACCTAGATAAACTTTTACATGACCTAGATATACTTACGCATGACCTAGATATAATTACGCATGACCTATATATACTTACGCATTACCTAGATATAATTACGCATGACCTATATATACTTACGCATTACCTAGATATACTTACGAATGACCTATATATACTTACGCATGACCCAGATATAATTACGCATTACCTATACTTACGCATGACCTAGCTCGTGAGATAAAATTCGTCCAATGTTCCATGATGTGTACTCGGCGACAGCAAATCTTTTCCTTGAGTTAGTGCATATTGTATTCCAATACGAGTACGCTAGAAAAAAGAATGTTATGGATTTTGAAGTTTATTAATATATTTATAATTACGATTGATGAATTTTCGACGTCTTTTTTACGTAAATGGTGGCTTTTTGGTAGCAAAGGTTCTAAAAGACAATTGCATGTCGTACCGGATAAATAAATAATTAATTTTATACATTAATATTCGTGGTTCTAAAATTTCGCAGCGATAGGAATAAACAATTTGGTTGGTATTTGAATTCGTGTTGTTTTGTTTTAGTTTCTTAAAACAATTTTACTTACAGTTCTCTTTTTGGAGGAGTTTTTAATGTTTGGACGAATATTAGCATAAAATTCACGAAAATTACTGGCCAACAAAAATTAATGAGTTCACAGTATTAATTTTATATGCAGCAGTGCAACTGTTATCTTCGCATGTGCCCCTGACATTCTCCTCCGGGAAAGATCAGGAAAAGACTCTCAAACAGTTGTTAATTTAAGTCTTATCGGCAGTGGAACAGTCTACTCACGTACGTTTTTGTCACGAGTTGCTGCGAAAAAGCGTGCACTCATTCACTTTGTCGTCAACGTGGCTGCTCCAACAGCCATTAGAAAAAGCCGTAATATCACGAATTCAACTCAAATATATTTGTATTATTGAGAGTAGTAATGTGTAAATAAAAGGATTGAATCAATATTTGCTAGTTTGCATTTGGATGTGAAAAACAGTTGGAATGTTTAAAGTACGCGAGAAGCCCTTCGGGCTTCACACATTTTAAGCAACCCAACTGTTTTCCATACCCAAATGAAAACCATCAAATATGGATTCAATCCTTAAGAATGCATTTTGACGTTTATCCACAGAAAAAAAGAGTCGATGAAAGCGTGGCTTAGGGGTAGATTTATCAGACGACTTTAGAGTAGATTTATCAGAATTACTGATGAACATTTTAAAACGATCTATGGGCCTGATCCTTTTGGCCTAGAAGAAGCTACGCCGCTAATACTGGAAAACTGATACACTGATTTACTTACAAATTAGTGACTGGCGGGTTTGACCATTAATTAGAGGAAACCTACAAGCAAAAATATAATTATTTAAAAACAAAGCATAAACTAATTGGGTTAAACTTTTTGAAGTTCTTATTAAAATCGGTGAATTTTCTAACCATTGCTTGAAAGGCAAAACTCAGGAGCAATTCGTCGTTTAAATATCCCGTTGGTAGATGTTTTGTTCGACAACAAATACAAAATAAGAAGAAAATTGCTTTAATTCAGTGAAATAGTGCTTTTTGTCGACAGTGATATTTTACGCGTGGCGAGTGAGATACTGATTTTTTTCACAAGTGAACACATGTAAATGATATTTTCTAGCGACTGGTGAAAACGAAAGTTTTTTTTTAATTCGTTAAATAAACTCAGTATCTCACTAGCAAAGAGTAAAAATATCACTGTTGACAAAAAATCGATATTTCACTGTAACAAACGGATTTCCATAAACAAAAAATAGGTTGTAAATTATAAAACTGAGATTCAAAACCAGTCTCAAATATCAAGCATCTGATTGACTGCAATTGCAACTGGTCTTCATTTCAGCCAATCAGATGCTTAAGATCTGAGACTGGTTTCCATTCTAAGTTGTACAACTTTGTGACTTAATGTTAAAATTGGAATATTAAAATCAACGTCGGAATTGCTATTCAATGTCTGCATACAATGAAGATGAATGCCAAACAGGGTGCCAGGCTTACCCTGTTAGAACAAACACATAATCGTATTGTTTCGTAAAGTATCCAAAGTCATTTATTGTGTGCTCTAGGACACCGTCGAAGTCATTGGTTGCGTACAAAAAGGTTCCGTCATTATAATTTGTACTCCATGCAAAGTCGTTACCATACTGAAAGAAAGAAATGTTAGGTTCAAGGGCGGATCCAAAAGGTGTTCAGTGGGGCTGATAAAACCCCCTTTTCGGGGCAGCAACGTTTGTTTTTCATCGGGATTTTGATCAAAATTTCCGAAATCAATGTACAACTACCCTACAACTGCCCCAAGTGACCTTTTTTCTCTAAATCTTGCATCCCATCCACAGCTTAGAAAACTAAAATGATTTGTACAATTGAGACTTAATCAATTTTGTTGTGTGTAGTATTTATATCCGTGTCCTAGATTATTAAACTGGTATCGGAAACTAGCCTTCAGTCTCTAGTATTTGTTGGTCAAAAGTAAGACTAATCTCTAAATGGACCAATCGAAACTAGAGGTTTTAGACTGGTCTCCAATCTAATTTTTAATCTTGGACCCTGAGTTTTATTTACTAACCAAAGATTTGGTATTAATGAGTAAACACATACACAGACACCTGTTTAAATAGAGGTCCTTTTCTGGCCAGTATGTCAGTAGAGCTATAGTATATAGGCTTAAAACAGAGCTCTAGTATCAAGTTTGGTCAATTTCAGCTAATAAATGGGCGATCTGTATCAAGAAATGTAACAACAATCACCCAGAACACAAATTATCCCCGTTTTTGAAAAAAACATATTTCTCTCCATCCTAAATTATCTAAAGATAACAAAGTAACAGATCACGAAAAAATACATGATCCCATTTGCACATTAATTTCGAAGACAAAATAGTAACTTACCGAACAAATGTTGATTCCCGTTGATAGATCCTTTATTAATCTTTCCTATGACACTAGTAACTAAACATAAATTCGTCTATTAGTGGAGAAAATCCTAATTTATTATCAAAATTTATGGAAGTTTTCACTCGGAATCTCT
Source organism: Corbicula japonica (assembly GCA_038501625.1). Classification (NCBI taxonomy): domain Eukaryota; kingdom Metazoa; phylum Mollusca; class Bivalvia; order Venerida; family Cyrenidae; genus Corbicula; species Corbicula japonica. The sequence continues at coordinate 1,355,798 of JAZAYU010000102.1, read as the reverse complement.
TCTTTTCCGATTAAGCCCGGTTTATTTGAAAAACGACTTGGCTGCGCATTAGAGCCGGGTTCAAAAAAACCGTTAAATTTGGTGGAAAATTCTGAACGTCCGCAAAACGTCGGTATGTTTCCTGTACGTACAATGTGTAATTTAAATAAGAATCAAGTAAATATAATGTTGACCATCAAAACAACAGACACTTACCGAGATTGCTTGTTATTTTCAAGGTTTGTTTCAAACGATTGTCAAATAATTTCTTCATTTTTTTTTAATTTACTCATTTGTGAAACTATGAGCGTTTCCGGAAATGACGTAATTTGCATAATTTCGGAAAAGAACAGATTCCGCGGACAAATATGTGAAAACTTCCGTGATTTTGATAATAAATTTGGATTTTCTCTGCTAATAAACGGATTTATGTTTAGTTTCAACATATCAACAATAGTTGTTCGGTAAGTCCAATTTTTGTCTTTGAAATTGGCGTGCAACTGGGATTATGTATTTTTCCGAGATCTGTTTAGTTTGTTTACTTTAGTTAATTTAATATAACAAGATTTTTTTTTCGAAAACGGGGATATTTTTTGTTCTGTGTGATTTAAGTTGCATCTCGTGATACAGATCGCTCATTTATTAGCTGAAATTGACCAAACTTGATACTAGAGCTGTGTTTTAAGCCTATATAGCTCTACTTACATACTGGCCAGTAAAGGACACCTAAACAGGTGTCTGTGAACACATATTTCAAACACAAAAAACAAGAGAACAAAATGAAAGCAATATAACTTACACCTGGCAAAATAACCTGCACTGGGTAAAGCAAGATGTTCAAACTTTGTTGTGATTGAATCGCCAGTGTTGAATAGTACACATTGAGCTGAAACAACGTCAATACATGTCTATTAAAAAATAATACACTTTCTTTCACGTTTCATATCCTTTGTACACTAAGATAAAATTGTTTATTTTCGCTTTTTTACGTCAAATACTGTTTACAAGACGTGCTCGTTGAAGTCTTACTTACAGAGAGTAAAAGAATGAATAAACACCAACATATACATGTACAGTTGTCAAAAGTTCTAAGTGAACACCTTTAAATTTTTCAATATACACAATCATTCAAAATAAAATTAACCCAGTTAAAAGAAATTTTGATATTTAGTTAAATATGACCAAATAATAATAATAATTTGAAAACCGAGAGTATGTTTTACGTATTAATTTGTTATAAAAATATCATGATTTTATTCGTAAATACAAAAGAAATGCGCATTTTGCATATTTTATCGTTAGAAAAAAATTGAGATGATATTATTTTCTAGATTGATAACGTTGCTTACGTTGAACGATGACGTTACGTTCTTACGTCAGTAAATATTTACGTAAAAAGAACGTAAAGACGAAAATAATGGTATTACATTTGTTTGATAAGTGCCCAATTATCAATTATCTAAAACTGAAAATATTAGAAATTACTTAAACTTTAAACTCGAATGATTTAATAAAATAGGAAAACCAACATTTATCAAGTGTGCACTTAGAACTTTTGAGTAGTTTATATTCAGTCAGAGCAGATATAAATTTTGTTTAAGGGTAAAAGACCTTAAACATGTCTCAAAAGTAATATTAAAGTACAATGTAGGTGGTTTGACGCAACCTGACCTGTTTTGCTGGCCTATTAAATACGGGGTGGCTAGACACGTGATTTTTAGAATGTTTAGCACACACCAAAATCACTCGCTCAAGCAAAGACATATATATGTGTGTGTAAATTTGTCTTTGAATGATTCAGAAAATGGCAGCCGACTGATATTAAATGTCAAATGTCGATAAAATGCTTGTTTACAGGAGTATCGTGCTTTTTATCCGATCAAAATCGGTCCAGAAATTACTGAGAAACAATTACATGAAGCGAGTGATTTTGGTATGTGCATGACATTCAAAACGTCGCGGGTTTTGCTGACCTATTAAACATAAGAGATTAGTATCATTAAATAATACGTATTTTACCTCGTTAGTCAAAAGCGTAATGAATACCACCATTTCTGCTTGTGCAGCCTGTACATTGAAATTATTTCTTTCATAAAATCTGCAAAATAATAAGAAAAATAGTTAAAACATAGTCGCGGTGTATTAGCCAATATAAAAGGAAATACAATAATACGACAAGCAATTGAACGTTTCACAACCAAGCTTGTAACGTAATGCAATGTAAATTTAATTAAGACAATTATTAGCGATGTAGAAATTACATGCGTTTGTTGTGTTGTTGTTAGTATGTTGTGAAGTTGTTGTTTTTCAAATACCATCTTTTTTTTTTGTTTTTGTATCATTCTAGCTTTTCCTTAATAAAAGCTATAGAAATGCAATCGGTGAATGCTTTCAAAGCTCACAATTTTATCACAACAAGTTAAGTCAACTATTTCATTTCAGCATCTACGAAAGATCCATGTCATAAACATATAAACTCATCTAAAATATGACGTAGTTACAGTAAAAAAATATAAATAAAATGTGAATGTTAAAATTTTAAAAAGATAGCACTGGCTAAATTAAGTCATTAAGCATAAATAAGTGTTAGTGTTAGATATGTTAAAATATTTACAAGTATGAGAATCTCGCATCTACCATGTACGAAACCTCGACAGTTTTGAAACCAGATTGAAAAGTGTACGGTACAGATATCCTGCTACGGTTTGCTGCCGAATCCTGCATTGGTATCTGGTCAGAATCTGGTGTTGTTTTCCCGGCAGGATTGTTTGTTGTCTTCCCAGGGGCAGCCTGTGTTGGTGGAGTGCTTGGATGTGATTCTGTTTCGCTTGGGACACTCTTCGTCGGCTGAATGCTTGGATTGAATACGGTATCGCCTGGGGAACACTGCATTGGCATAGAGCTTTGATTGGATGATGGTTCGCCCTGAGCAATCTGTGTCGGTACAGTACTTGGATTTGATGCTGTAACGCCTGGGGAACCCTGTATTGGCACAGTGCTTGGATTAGATGCTGTCTCGCTCCTATCATTATTAGCGAATTCAGGGGTTGGAAGGTTTGGATCGACTAGATTAAAAGGATTAAAAATCTCGAAATACAACAATTTTATTTTATTTTCTGGTACATGGATTTGAAAATTCATTTAAGCACCAAACACTCAATACCAGTTTGTTTCAGATTGTTATTCTAGTGTAAGGTACCTAAAGTTTACTTCCGTTCTAATGGCTCGATATGAAAAGTTAAAAAAATGCACACTCTTCCAGAAAATTTAAATATTCATAATTTATACATAGTTGCTAAAAGGTAAAACAACACTCAGTTAGTTCAGAAGATTAGTGTATTTTGCATGTTTCTGGACAAAAATAAATCGTAATGACGTTGAGATATTTATGTTCTAGGAATAAGCGCTAACGACGATTAGGTTTTTGGAAGGCTTGAACTTGTAAGTTATAGCACTAAGAATAAGCGATAACGACGATGAGCTTTTTTTGAAAAGCTTTAACTTTGAAGTTATAGTTCTAAGAATAAGCGCTAACGACGATAAGCTTTTTTGAAAGCTTGACCTTGTAAGTCATAGTATATTGAAAATGTTCACCTCGTGGTTCGGCTAGCTGGATAGATTCGCTAAATTTGTTTCCACAGTCTGCCACCGATGCTCCAAATCCGATATAACAAGATCCGTCATCGAAATCCAACATTGCAGTCTTTAAACGGAAAAAGAACATCACTTGCAAATAAAGAGCGTACAATTACATACAGTAGTTTTTGTTTACTATTTGTAACTATCTGGTTACAAAGCAGTAGTCGAAAAGTGCTGTTGTGTCGTAAAAGTCGCTTTGTTCTTCAAATAATGCAAGATCTTGATATTGCTAGATAATTATCTTTTTGATAATAAGCGCTCGTTCAGAAATGATATTTGTTTGTCCATCCGTCCGTCTGTCTATCAATCTAATTTAAAAAATTATAACTCGTATGGTGTCTTCACGTGTTCCTTGCAACAATTCATTGACTGAATGGCAGCGAACAGTGCAGACCTAATATAACGGCAGTCAAAACAGATTCACAAAGTCTGAACAAATTAAAAATAATTTTAATAAGGTTTTCTGCAGTTATATGTAAGACTTCTTTTGCGAAGACCAAAAGAAAAACGCAACTTATTTAACAAACCGAGAAGGGAACTCAATACTGTAAGTTTATTCAAATTGTTTAACGCAGTGGCCTCCCTTATCCTTTACTTTGAAGGGATGTAACGGCAACGGAGATTTTTATTTATGATAACGTATTTGTTTCCCTAACGAACGAAAAATAAATAACATACCAGTTCACATTCCTCACCGGCAGTTGCCGATTTTTTGCAGGCAAATGTTCCCTGGCCTCCTTGGTCCCTGTAGAACGCAATGTCCTGAAAAAAAGAAAACTTTACACGTCGAACCTCAGAGTCAAACGTTTAAAATTGTGTCTAGCAAACGGTAACGCAGGATTTGTTGTTGCTAGCGCTTTGCATCTTGCCTGCACGACAAAATTAAATATTTCTATTTTCGTCGGATGCCCCAGTAAACACTACCTATAGTGTTTACACTACTTACAATTAGAAGTTATGTATATAACTATGCACGCGAAATGCGAAATAATCATTGTCGCCTACCTAACTTTTTGTGTCATTTCAAGGAATGACGTCACCGTCCAACTAATCAGATTTCTCAAATACACTTGTTGCTAATGCGCTCAAAATCTCTAAAGTTCCTTACAGAATTCGATAAATAAAGACACCCTTTGCGAGCGAATTACATACATCTGCCTTAAATTCTGCCGTATGGAACTTCCCCTCTTCTTCATCTTTGACTATCGCTTCCGGTAAATGCATCAACCGATCCCTAACTAGATACAGATTTATCTTCCCTTTTCCTTCCAACTCGATTGTGTACTGGGCTTCTTCCGGTAATTCGCCGGGTTCTGATTTTGCCCGGTTGGCATCATCGGTTTCAACCTTTTTCATTGTGTAACTCTTTGCAGTCCCTTAAAAGTAAAAACTAAATAATCATGCGTCAGTTTCATAAAGAAATCTGAGTTCATTATTTTGTGGACTCAAAGGTTTTCTTTGGAAACCGCACGATAATAAAAAGACTACACCCTACCTCCAACTCGTAAACTTATTCCTTAAATAGTCGTCATGAAGTTAAGCAGAAAACAGTTCTAACTATGCACTTTGCAGATTAAAAAACATTACATATGGTCGAACAGCGTAAAACATCACCTATTAGTTATTTAGAAATACAATGTAATAGAAAATTGTAAGTTCTTTTCAAAAATAGTAACAACAAAAATGTCAAAAATATGACCCAGTGATTTCAATAGATGCAGATTCTTAAATTTTGATGCAAGCAAATTTGTTTTTTTTCCACTTTTGTCCCCACCTTATTCTAAGTTTGGGGTCATTATGATGCAGGGGAATTTAGGAAAAGTAATCAATTAAGCAGCAAAAAAAGGAGAGAAAAATGTAGCGTCTATTGCATTCTTAATATGAAGTAAATATCTATTTGACCCTTGAACATAAATGTAAATGAAATTAAAGCAATTTGGTAAGAAGTAAAGTTCACTGAATACACGATGTGACTCGTGACTATCTGATTATGACCCCTTGAAAATTCTCAGCTGAAGTCAAATGACCCCTGATTTTTAAAATCTATTGAAACCCCTGTGATCGAAGACAACCTATCCCATGACATGCCACGAATACGAATATAACAACATACCGAGGACTCGTTCTTCAGCATGAATTACTGTAAACATCAGCAACAACAGCGTCATGGAAACAACGTGGAACATCCTGGACTCTAAAACGAGAAATAAAAAACTCACAGAATATGAGAAAAGTATACATTAACTACTGTAGTACTAATTTTATCGCGTAAGTTTTATTTTCGCCTATATTCACGAATAGCTTTACTCTATATATCGCGAATATATGAGAGAGAGAGAGAGAGAGAGAGAGAGAGAGAGAGAGAGAGAGATGTTTTTTTACACATTCAATAAGATACACATACAACATTTGAAGTAGGTCATGACGACCCATGATCAAATAGTAACATAAATACATGCACTTTATCAACTTTTACATGTCAATAGCGGCATGGTTAGGTAACAAAAAAGAGTTACCAATTAAGTACAGTCATTACCGGTGCATAGTTTACATTACTCGAATTTGTCCTACAAATATGAAGCGGAATATGATGAGTTTCCGTATATCCGAAAATAAGTATATCCGAAAATGTGCAATTTAAAATAATCTCTTCAGAGTACAGAAGTAAAATTGCATTTATGTAATTAGGTCCAGATGGTTTATGACAGTTTAAAAAGCTTTTGCAAGGAAGTAACAAACAACCATGGGTACATTTGTATATCTTTACGCTTTAAAACGTAACCCATGTTAACCATGATATATATATTCTTAGACTACGATATATCACGGGTGGCTATTTATTATTTTCTAGATAAATGCTGTTTTTTACTTATATAAATGCACATAATCAGATCAATTTTGAAAATGGATTCAAAAAGAAAAATATTGATGTTTTATTGCTGTTTCTGCTATTATACCAAAGACAACATATGCTTGTCTGAAACAGTTTAAAAAGTTTAATTATGTTTTCCGTAGATTCTTATATTTGTGGCTTTCAAATACTGTTAGTAAATATTTTGTATCAAAATATAAGCGTATAGTCAGTCAGTTATAATGCATTTATAAGCGTATAGTCGGTCAATTTAAGCTATAAGCGCATATAAACAGCGAATATTCAGCGGCTTAAATATAAGCGCATATAAAAAATAAGCGCATATTCGGCGGCTTAAAAATAAGCGCATATCAAAAACATAAGCGCTTGAAAGCTTCACAAAATAAAAAAATATATACTCTTCTTTCGAAATTCAACAGTATCTACAAACTCACCTGCGAAAATTCCAATTTTCGTGGATGTTTTGAAATCGTGGATCAATCTGTCGACGAAATCCGCGAAAACTAAAGACAAATATTAAAGAATTTTCAATAAGACTTTAAACAAAAAATCTTACATTTGTTCGCTCACGCCAAACCGAAATCTGAAGATGGCTCAGAACCGTTTAAGTCTTCGCACTTCCCTGCCGAGGAAAGACTTGCGAATGAGTGTGGACTTTATATTTTGTTAACTTTAAGCAACTCGGCGATCTCCGGCAAGCTTCGGATATACACGTGATCCGGGTACTAATGTTGGAGAACATCGGCCATTCCGTTTGGACTGGGAAGTATAAAGAACGAATTTAATTAATCAAGCAAACAAAGATTAGTATTGTTGACAATCGGTCACATGCGATATGATGTTCCAGTATATTAAACAAAAAGTAAAATCGATGTTTATGCTTATCGGGCGGATCATAACTAAATTAATATGCTTCAAACCCAAAATGCCAGTTGTTTCAATGTGTACTCGATGAGGCGTAGTCTTGACCGGTCAAAAAGTTCAAGTTGTGGGACAGTGTCCTTTTTGCGAAGGACCATTTGTATTACGTACTATCTTGGAAAAATCAATCCCTTTCTCAATTATTTAATGCCATATTTAAACGGCATTAAACTCATTTAGGAAGACAATCAATATAAAAGAAAAATAAATAAACATTATATGTACAGGATTTCCAGAAGAGGGGTTCGTTTGAGGAAAGTTTTTGGAATATGATATCAGATGTTTCCTCAGAATTAATTAATTACTTTATAAATAAATAAATAAATAAATAAATAAATAAATAAATAAATAAATAAATAAATAAATAAATAATAATAATAATAAAATATTATTAAATTATTAAAAATTATTTATTATTATTATTATTATTATTATTATTATTATTATTATTATTATTATTATTATTTAAATCATCATTGTCTATTAGTTTACAATAACAACATCAACATCAACAAGAAAAATAACAACCTTGTCTTTACGTTATTTGTTAACGATCAGAACGAAGTTATCGCTTCCAGTAAAAGTGTTCGATTAACCCCACTGAACTCCCCCCACCTCAATCTCCCCTCTGGATCTTCCCTTGTTTTCATTGCCTAGGAAACCTACGAAAAGAGCATATACATTTTATAACATGTTAAAAGTTTGAGTGATACTGACTTTGTAAAAGAACAAACCCTCTGTTATGTGGGAAAACCTCTTTAATATAAATATATGTACAAGGGGTCAGCACTTATTTACGAATTGTTCCACAGGCACGTTGATTTAGGATTAAAGATAAAAATATAAATATTATGTACTCCGTATATTAGTGATGGTTCAATTACAATTCTCTTTTGATATGCTAACCACAAAAATGCCAAAAGTAAAAATTTGAACGAATAATCTCAATTATATAACAAATATAAATAAATTATAAAACAACCTTGATATAATCGATTTGATTCAAAACAGGTATGTAAAGAACGGAGATTTTTTCCTTTTTAGAAAGGACATTAAAACAGTTCGTTTTCTTATGGCTTGCTATAACTCATTTTTTGCGTTTATTATATTTCAGTTGCTTATACAAAGGTCTATAACATACTGCACAAAAAGACACAAATATTTAACTACCTTTTTAGGATTCCTCTATTCGCTTTTGTGTCAGAATAGATGTACATACATATTAATATTTTACTGTAAATACAATGTTTGACCAAAAGTTCGTCAACAAAGTACTCTTAATGGTGGTGTGACACAGAATACAAGGATAAGCATATGATAAAGGTATATATATAACGCGCCTAACACACTTGGGGGAAAAGGTGTGTGGGGAGAATGTCCCTCCCCCTAAGTGAGAATTCAAGGGCAAACACAGGGAGCCCTTAACTTAATCATTGATAGTACCAACATGTGTATCTAGTAATTTTGTCCCTTTCAACGAAGATTTCGAAAAATTTAGGTCCTGCAGTTCGGCCAATATTATTATTTAAGTAAGATTGTAGTTTGGGCCTTACGAGATAACTGTACCTCCACAAGTTATGGCTATGGTGGGAGATTTATGCGACGCGAAATAACGCCAGTGGCAAAGACGGAAAGATGCCAAAGCAAATAAAAACGCAATGCGAAATAATAAAACCAAATGAAATAAGGAAAGAACGCCTGGCGAAGAAAGAAAAACGCTTTTAATATACAGTTTATTTTGCGTTTTTTTTAATAGCGACTTTTCGTTAATTCGTGCAAAATTAGCTGTTTTTCTTTATTTTGCGCGTTGTTTTTTTTTCACTTTTCGTCTTTTCGCTCGGCGTTTTTTGTTAGTTGATCTTTTCGAGTGGCGTTTTTTTCGTTAGTATTTCGTCTTTTCGCTTGGCGTTATTTTGCGCGAAAAGACGAAATGGCTTAAATCAGCCATCATATGATCGTTCTCAATGACCTTTAAAGGAGTAATTTATAATAGTAATTGCAACCAGTGCAAAACATGATAAATTTGATTAAAGTAGCTAGATAAGGATTTTATTGACAATAGTGCCATATTCAATTTTACGAAATTTATATATATTTTAAAATATTCTATAAATAATCAAGATATTAAGTTAGAATTTTTGAAGTCTCGTATAATTGTTGATTTAAAATCACTTGATAACAGTATGCCTGCTTTCGAAAGGTTGCAAATGAGCTGAAAAACGTAGAATATTATAAATTAATTAAAGGGGATTTTAGGACAATAAATACTTTTGTATAATTCCCAGCACATCAGTGAAATCATTTCAAATCAAACTAAAAATGACTAATCTACGGGAGTCTGAAGTTGCTAAGTTATTGCTTAAGTAGGCAGCCATTTTAATGTTAACCAGCCAACATTAATTATAGTTGACCATCAATTATTGTGCAAAATTTTGAATGCATGTATTTAATAGAGAAAAACTAAATATAACTTTATTCATTAATGCAACAATGTGTAAACATGACCAAAAATGTGTTTTGAAGCACATATGCCGTCTCGTCTGGATCTGAACTGTTCGCTTCTTTGTCAGAAATATTTCAAGATCCTGATCAGGCAACTCGGATCTGCCGGCTGATATGGATCTACACTGCCAATCTATGCCACAAAAGCCGTATCTATGGAGAAAAGTGTTAATAAATTGCAATATCCATCTGCTGCTTTTAAATTGCAATTAAATTTTAATTACATTGGTTTTTAGTTTTGCCAGCCTTGTTTAGGCCCCAGGTTGTGCATATTCATCACTTGAAATACACTGAAGGTTTATCAATGTACATCGTCAGGATAATAAATTTAAAACAAACACATAAAAGGTTCAATGAAGACGGAATGCGCTTTCGATCAAACATCATATAAAATATATTACGGCGTAGCTGGCAATGATCTAGAGCGTTCAGAAAGAATTTGTCCCATGCACTTTAGCGAGAATATCTTTAGACAAGCGGTAATATGGTCAAATGAGAGTCATGTGTGCATGCAACAAAAATACATTCTTTAATAATAATAATAATAATAATAATAATTTCAATTTCAAACTATAGTTTATACACTCAGATAAATTTCAACCAAGGAAGTTATTACCTTTATGCTTTATAAATAGAGTAGGATGACAAAACATAACACTAAAATAGCGTTGTCCTCTTCAAACTACCATACGCATGTGATTAGTATTCGATTATGTATATTTATGTACTTCTTATGCCTTTGGTTATGTAACAAACAAATAATGAGAATAAAATTGAAACTTGGAAATATAGTCAAGTAGGAATTACCAGACAAATACGTAACATTGTTTGGCTGGTTATATCGCTTGTTTCGACCGTATATTATATGTATAAATCAATTTTTTAAGAAGAAAAAGCCTTAAACCAAAACTTAGATGAAGTATTATACAAAACAAAAACTATAAGACAAGCTAAATTTAAAAGCCTGGTACAAGCTAAATTTGAAAGCCTTAGACAAGTTTAATCTAAAAGCATAAGAGAAGCTAAACCTTAAAGCATTAGTCAAGCTAAAACTGAAAGCTTGAGACAAGCTAAACATAAATGCCTGAGAAAATTTAAACTTAAAAGCCTAGGACAAGCTTAACTACGCCAAGCAACAGCTCTTACACAAAACTAAATGTTTTACCTTCAACGAAACTTTGGGGTCATGAAAGGGGTATGAAAGTTAGTTTCTATAGCCATTGCCCATACAATTTGAAACAGAGGACAGTACTTAAAAGATTATTATATTCGTGCCCAAGGTTATAAAACTGAGCATGGAAACCAGTCGCCATTTCAGCCAATCAGATCCTTGAGATCTGAGACTGGTTTCCAAACTCAGCTTTATAACCTTCAACCCAGATGTACTGGAGCAAATGCTCAATTCGTTTATTCTGTCATTTCATTTAGAAATTTCACAGTAATCACTTCAAATCAAATGGATGCAGCATTGAAGTAAAAGTATTTTTTGTTAAACATTTTTGTGATTGGATTTGGGGGTGGATGTATATTGGAAGGCGAGGTGAGGAAATGACGTTAAGGATAGGAGCATATCTTTCTATCTTTAAATTTATATCATATTTACAAAAAAACAACAGAAAACAGTACTCGACATGTCTGTTAATGACATCTTTAGAATCGCCGCAATTCTGATTATACTCTTTATAAATTTTGCGATTTCGCAAATCTCCTTAGGCAATAATGTATGCAGAAATGAGAATTTATGCTTATTTATACCATATACTGTTTCATATTGTCCAATTCGCGAACACAATGACCATGTTTATGGGTAAAATAACATGGTGAACAAAGTTGAACAGTACAAACCTAACTTTGATGATAACGAAATTGGCGAGGTTCTGCTTTTTTGTGATAGAGCAAGTTTTGAGCAATGCAAGTTTGAGGCGGATTCTATGAAGAGGCGTATTGAAACCCCGCCAGCTACGCATTACACACAATTCAAAGAAAGGGCGATGTTCAACAATTCAAAAGACGAATTGATACTTAATATATTTCATGACAGATCGTATGTCTCTAATTGCATGTTGTACAATGCTGTTCTTTGAACATGCAATCATTGCGAATTAAATTAGAAAGAAGGAAACGTCGGTAGTTAGAATTTAGAAATTGTAAAAGTGGTTTCAACTTAAAGCGGCCGTTATTTCAGAGGAAAAAGCGGACATTCGACGCTGCTCGTAACAGAAACATGACGGGAGTCAACTATGCGGCGATAGTGCTGGTTGTGGTGATAGGATTGTTTGGTTTGGGTCTTGTCGTAGGACAGGCGTCGACGGGAACATCGGCGACAGCTGCTACGTGTAAGTGTTTGAATATCGGCATCCAGGAATGATTTATTTTTATCATAACATGACAAAAAGTTTATTAGCATTTAATAGCAATGGCAAATTTATAGCAATTCATAACAACAAACATTATTTATAAAAAAAATGGCGGGGATGCAATCCATAGTCTCGTAGAGATAGTTAACAGTAGTCTCAATCATTCAGAAGCTCTGATTTCGTCAGAGCAGTGACTCATTCGTCAATGACAGGACGCCTAGATGATCTAGACTAAGTAAACATCTAAAGATGATACGATAAAATAAATGATGAGGTACATTAACAATTAACCCTTTACTCCATATATACACATTTTGCGCATGTGCGTCTAGTGTAGATCTAGATCAGCCGGCACATTCAAGCCGTCTGATCAGGACCTACACTGTACGATTTTTTATTGATAAGGTTATTCTGATCAAAAAGCAATCAGTGCAGATCCTGATCAGAATGCACGATGTGCCGGTTAATCTGGATCCACACTGTTTGCCTATGCGGTAAAATGCGTATATAAGGGAAAATGGTTAAAATAAATTATTTAATAAACGCGTCAGTTTTCCAGAGAAATTTTACATATAATATACAGTTCATCATGTGTTATTTTCGTTGTTTCGTCATTTAAAAGCATATTATATAAATTTAGATATAGATTTTTTGTTGTTTTCCTAAATATGCAGAGCGGTTGAGGGGTCCAGAGAGGGTACAATGGGGTACTCGAACCCCCTTTATGGGCAGCAATATGCAATTTTCATTGGATTTTGACAAGAAAGTTGGATATTATCATGCAAATTAAATAACCGTAGACTGATTCAAATCGAACCCCCATGCTAGAAATGCTGCCTGAATTATTGGGCAAAGTATAAAGTATGAGTGGAATGTTTCTCGCTCCAAAATTTCAGCTCCAAAATTCAGCTCTAAGGTCAGACTCCAGACTCCACTCCAACAGTCCACTGCAACACTCCACTCCATAATATGTCGAATTATTTGCCGAGTTCATGAAATGTATTACCAAAGAAGCTACTTGTTGTATTCGCCTTTCAGGATGATTAATTCCATTCTAATTGTATCAAACAGTGACGTTTATTGTATTGGTAACTCATTAACGCACTTGAGACAGGAGATGCAGCTCCCGCATTGGCTTATTCAGCCAAAACCCGCGCTGCAGCCCCACAAATTAGTAACACTCGGGTGCAGTTTTCATTGTCTCAAGAGACAATCCATTAACGAGTGTGTCGTAGCTCACATACCTTGATGTTAAACTGTTCAGTGGCGATAATTACGTGTTCTGTTCCATAGGGAACTGAAGCAATTAACTAAGTTTAATGAATTTCTCTTTTAAGCCTTTATTAAATTACACAAACTGAAATTGGTTATTTGTTTGATGTGTATCGCTTAGCGCAGCAATTAATCCGAGATGAAGTAAATAAATAATGTACACAGAGCAAAAATTTTAACATTTTAGAAAATTCGCTTTCTGTTTTTCTAATCATTCAAATTAAATATGTTTTTAATTTTGTTACAAATTGCAAAGACGTTAATCAATTTTCTAAAGAAAAAAAATGAAAAAATAAGGGTCGTTTCGATTTATTTCTTGACTTAATTACTTCCCTTATTTATTGATTTTTTTACATTTTCTTTCCACGATTAGCACTCACCTTTCTCTAGCCCTTTCTGTCCCTAGAATATTTATAAATCGCAGTCGGAAATTATCATGTAAATACCTTAAGACTGCCCTAAACGAACCCCCTTTCTAGAAATCTTGCATCCGACCTTGAATTGAAAATATAATGTGCCCAAGGTTATAAAGCTGAGCATGGAAACCAGTCTCAAATCTCAAGCATGTGATTGGCTGAAATGGCGACCAGTCGCCATTTCAGCCAATCAGATGCTTGAGATTTGAGACTGGTTTCCAATCTCAGCTTTATAACCTTCAGGCCAGAACAAAAGATGCATGACCTACTTACAAAAGAACAATGGCACCTTAAGGAAATTCTAATTTGCCTCCTAAATTGTTTGAAAATAATGATGTGTCAATATGAAATAACGATTTTTCTTGCATTTTGAATAGTTAAAGTATTATAATGTTAGAAATTGAATAATGATAAGAATATCAGGCATTTTTTTAGGAAAAGATGAATATTTATTACAAATAATTGCATGATGTTCATATCTTTATACAATGTTTAATAACAATATAAAAGCTTTAATTATTCAACATGCAAGAAAAGTTGAAATATCATTCAAAAACCTTATTTTTTTTAAGTAGGAGACAAATTAGAACTACCTTAATGGTGGGCAAACTAAATGAAATTAACCTTATAAGTAAAAAGTCATGTTTTCCTAAATTTTCATTACAGCCAGCAATCCATGGATGGACTGGTGGATTGCCTACAGAAACCTGATGTGGACCAGGCCCTTTGGCGGCGGTTGGGGTGACGACGATATGTGGGACGACTGATTCAATATGCCTAACCGGAAGTGATCGAAGGCGGAAGCGGAAGTGACATATGTGATATAAATTGATGCCATCACGAGATTAAATTAAAATTAAAATAACAATGTATATTTATATATATATATATATATATAAAAACAATCTCTTTTCTATTTATGAATGTATCAGTTCAATACATTCACATTACTTAATGATTTTGCTGAAAAAAAAACCTGTGTCCGAAAGTATTAAAGACTATTGTGGCAGTTTCCGTTTTCACAGATTGTGAATTTTACATGAGCGTCGTTTGCATATTTTATGTCCATTTAAAGTTTTATTTTTGATCAATACAATGTTAATTGCGTAATCTATAGGAGAGACTTCATTTCTTAAATAAAAACCTGTGAAGCAACTATTTTCTACGACTCAGTCTGCCAATTCGATTGTGTAATGCAACGGTGAACACGTAAAATTCATAACGTTGTGAAAAACGGAAACTACCACAATTTTTTCTTAAAGCACCCTCAACGTGTCGCTTCGGTAGCTTGTTTCGTACCCTTTCTCTACAACTGCTGAATGAAACCATTTTTTAACACTGATGAAATACTAGAAACTTCCTCCGCAAAAATAGCTAAATACCTGAAATTAGTCAGAACATAAAGCAATCAAATCACCATCATCATGAATGGTGAATATAAAGTTAAATAGCTTAAAATAGCTGGTAAACGCTGTCAAACAAAACGACTTAAAAGTTGAACGCATGTCTTAAGTGAAATAAATAACATTTTAAACCAAATTATTGTAGAACGCCTGAAGAAATTCTAATCAATTTGCGAAAGTCTGTAATTGATTACATTTTCCTTTGGTCATTGCCTCAAGCCTATTTCACATGGAGACATTAAAGGTGCCTCGTCAAGTATCAGGACGAACTAAACTGAATATAAAGTGTTTTAAAATATAAAAAATTTATCAAGCTAAACATAGCAAATGTAATGTAATATTCTCATTTAAAAAGTCAATGCCTCGGTGAAAATTCGATAAGTAGCAAAAACGCGCTTTTTTATCATTACATCATTATATGATCGCAATTACAGAAGATAGCGCAAGTTTCTGATTTCCCAATGTTATTAATTTATACATGCGCACCGTATAGGTAGTATTCATACATGCGCACCGTATGGGTCGTATCTATATATGCGCACCGTATGGGTAGTATCTATACATGCGCACCGTATGGGTAGTATCTATACATGCGCTACGTATGGGTAGTATCTATACATGTGCACCGTATGGGTAGTATCTATACATGCGCAGCGTATGAGTTGTATCTATACATACGCACCGTATGGGTAGTATCTATACATGCGCACCGTATGGGTAGTATCTATACATGCGCACCGTATGAGTTGTATCTATACATGCGCACCGTATGGGTAGTATTTATACATGCGCACCGTATGGGTAGTATCTATACATGCGCACCGTATGGGTAGTATTTATCATGTGCACCGTATGGGTAGTATCTATACATGCGCACCGTATGGGTAGTATTTATACATGCGCAACGTATGTGTAGTTTCTATACATGCGCACCGTATGGGTAGTATCTATATATGCGCAACGTATGAGTTGTATATATACATGCGCACCGTATGGGTAGTATCTATACATGCGCACCGTATGGGCAGTATTTATACATGCGCACCGTATGGGTAGTATCTATACATGCGCACCGTATGGGTAGTATCTATACATGCGCACCGTATGGGAAGTATTTATACATGCGCACCGTATGGGTAGTATCTATACATGCCCACCGTATGGGTAGTATCTATACAGGCGCACCGTATAGGTAGTATTTATAAATGCGCACCGTATGGGTAGTATCTATACAGGCGCACCGTAAGGGTAGTATTTATACATGCGCACCGTATGGGTAGTATCAATACGTGCGCACCGTATGGGTAGTTGTTATACATGCCCTCCGTATGGGTAGTATTTATACATGCGAACCGTATGGGAAGTATTTATACCTGAGCACCGTATGGGTAGTATCTATACGTGCGCACCGTATGGGTAGTATATATACATGCGCACCGTATGGGTAGCATCTATACGTGCGCACCGTATGGGTAGTATCTATACATGCGCACTGTAAGGGTAGTATTTAAACATTAGCACTGTATAGGTAGTATTTATATATGCGCATCGTATGGGAAGTATCTATTCATGCGCACCGTATGGGAAGTATCTATACATGCGCACCGTATTGGTAGTATTTATACATGCGCATCGAATGGGTAGTATCAATACGTGCGCACCGTATGGGTAGTATTTATACGTGCGCGCCGTATGGGTAGTATCAATACGTGCGCACCGTATGGGTAGTATTTATACATGCGCACCATATGGGTAGTATCTATACATGCGCACCGTATGGGTAGTATCTATACATGCGCACCGTATGGGTAGTTTCTATACATGCGCACCGTATGGGTAGTATTTATACATGCGCACCGTATGAGTAGTATCTATAGATGCGCACCGTATGGGTAGTATGTATACATGCGCACCGTATGGGTAGTATTTATGCATGCGCACCGTATGTGTAGTATTTATACATGCGCACCGTATGGGAAGTATTTATACATGCGCACCGTATGGGTAGTATTTATACATGCGCATTGATGGGTAGTATTTATTCATGCGCACCGTATGGGAAGTATTTATACATTCGCACCATATGTGTAGTATTTATTCAGACGCACCATATGGGTAGTTTCTATACATGCGCACCGTATGGGTAGTATCTATACATGCGTACCGTATGGGTAGTATTTATACATGCGCACTGTATGGGTAGTATTTATATAGACGCACCGTATAGGTAGTATTTATACATGCGCATCGTATGGGTAGTATTTATACATGTGCACCGTATGGGTAGTATCTATACATGCGCACTGTATGGGTAGTATTTATATAAGTGCACCGTATGGGTAGTTTCTATACATGCCCACCGTATTGGTAGTATTTAGACATCTGCACCGTATGGGTAGTATCAATACATGCCCACCGTATGGGTAGTATTTATACATGCCCACCTTATGGGTAGTATTTATACATGCCCATCGTATGGGTAGTATTTATACATACCCACCGTATGGGTAGTATTTATACATGCGCACTGTATGGGTAGTATTTATTCATGCGCACCGTATGGGTAGTATTTATACATGCGCACCGTATGGGTGGTATTTATACATGTGCACCGTATTTGTAGTTTTTATACATTCCCACCGTATGGGTAGTATTTATACAAGCCCGCAGTATGGGTAGTATTTATACATCCCACCGTATGTGTAGTATTTATACATGCGCACTGTATGGATAGTATTTATACATGCGCACTGTATGGGATGTATTTATACATGCCCTCCGAATGGGTAGTTTTTATACATGCCCGCAGTATCGGTAGTATTTATACATGCCCATCGTATGGGTAGTATCTATACATGCGCACCGTATGGGTAGTATTTATACATGTGCACCGTATAGGTAGTATTTATTAATGTGCACCGTATGGGTAATATTTATACATGCCCACCGTATGGGCAGTATTTATACATGCGCACCGTATAGGTAGTATGTATACATGCCCACCGTATAGGTAATCAACGTGTTATTTATAAGTAAACGTTGCCATCAGTTAACAAGAAATACTCCTGATTCTTGTGAATTATTTTACTTTGACCAATTTTGTCTCGTGATCGAAAATGTGTCAATGAAACCGGTGCTCAAATAAAATTCAAAACGTTGTAAAATCTGAAATTACCGCTGTCGTCTGTATTATATGTATTAACAACAGTTTCAAAGTAACGGTGTGTTTTCCTTGGCTTCAAGTAAGACCAAATCAGTGTATCACCCACTACATAAGTGATAGAAATTAAACCTGACGCCAAAACAAATTGTCCAGAGACTAGTTCACAAGATTGTCGTGTTCGCACAATCAGTAAAAGACAAGCTGACGCAAAATGCAAATAGGGTAAAACCTTCATTAGCCTTTATCGTCCTCCGACGTCATTATAGACATTTACCGATAGGTATCCCATCATATATGTTTGTATGTCATACCAAGCTATATTTTTCTAATTGTGTGTTCCTGTTGATATAATTATGGGCCCTCGCCCACACCACAATGTCCTTGTTCAAAGGCGGGAGGGGCGTTAAACTGGGAATAAACAGCAAGAGTGTTTATGGGCCTTATCGGCTTATTGCTTAATAAAAATCAATCCAATATCATAAATTCGAAAAAAAACGACAACAAACGGACAATATGTTGTATTTCGTTAACTTTACTTAACTCGCAAAAACCAGCATCAGGAATGTACAAAATGCAGATCGCGGTCCAAATGATGTCTTGGACCGTGATCCTTTTTTCACACATTGACAGCATCAGTACGGGTAGAGCCAATTCTACGGTATTGCTGTAAGAAATACTTCAACTATCACGAAAATTGCGAGACACATACCGTGTGATTGCTTTTACCCTTACCTGGCGGTTTATCTAAAACGAGGCTGTGGAGATTTTACAAATAAGCCCTATTTACATGCGGCCTTACTTAAGATTTTAATAGTAAATATTTCATTAGAGACGGTTATGGAATTTGGGACTGGTAAAAATATGAGGACATGTTCTGTTATCGTTTTGACGAGAACTTTTTGTCTCTTCTTGCATGTCCGTACTGTGGCATTTGAGAAGTGACAAAAAGCGCCCATATCCAGAGAATCTTTGTCTCGATGATTTTGCAGCTCTGAATACGGACTTGAATTGTACACTTGTATCCAACGTATTTCAGTTATGCTGGAATTCGGATGTTATTATCCGTGATAAAAATGTTAACTTGCCTACGTCAGCGTTATACTAAGTTCACAAGAACCATTCAAAAACCTCCTAATGACGTCTGAAATTTATCCCACGTGAGATATTGCGGAAATTACTAGACGTAAACAAAAAGCATTAGCGACAATGTGGAAAATGAAAAGTTTGCAAATAACTATTTTATATGTGTTCAAATCCCCAAATATTAAGACAGACAAACCTCATGGATTTTTAGGCATCGGTTGATAATATTCTTTTTTTTTCAAACGATGCATAATAAGCTCAGGAAACTTGTTTAACGTTTGAGTGGTACAGACTTTAGTCTAAACAGTTATGCCAACTTCCTATATAACAGTTTCTTCTTGTATACCTATTCTTGAATCCAAACATGTATGATTCATTAGTTTACGAGTTCGTTTGGCAAAACTTTGCGAAATATGAACTGTTGTCTATGCGAGCACCCGAATATATTCGAATACCGATCTCAGTTTCGTTCCCATCCATTGTCTACGCAGTTTTTGCCAACTTCCCATACAACAGACATCTGATCATTATCAGACTATCTGTGCGCTATTTACGAAAGAAATACATGCAATGACAACAAATAGCTACTCAAACGTTAACATGAATGATCATCAATGGACAACTGCTCATTAACAACGTAACTCTGTATAAAATTTACATGTTTTTTCTCACTGGAAATCAGTTGTTCAAAAATGGCTTTTTTCAATAAACGTCATGTACTTATCTATCCCGTGTTAGTTTTGCAGTCAACCAAAGGTTTTATTTAAATCTTTAAATCTGATGTTAAGCGCAGTTGAAGAAAACAATTTGTGTTCTTATCAAGCAGTTATGAACGCTTCTAAGTTACCATCTAGTTTTGTAACCCGAAAACTTCCATAATTTGTTACCTGATTATGTTACCTGGCAACCGTCAGGTTTTGTTATCACTTTAACGTCATGTTTTGTTGCCAGGTTACCGCCATGTTTTGTGACCCGGCTACCGCCATGTTTTGTTACCCGATAAACGTCACGTTTTGTTACACGGTAACCGCCATGATTTGTTACCTGGCTTGCGTCATGTTTTGTAACCCGGTTAACGCCATGTCTTGTTTATCGGTAACCGCAGTAATTTGATACTCGGTTACCGTCATCTTGTGTTACCCGGTACCGCCATGTTTTGTTATCCCGTTACCGCCATGTTTGTTATCCGTTGACCGCCATGTTTTGTCACCGAGTTACCTTCATGTTGTGTTACCAGGTTACTGCCATGTTTTGTTACCCGGTAACCGCCATGATTTTACCGGTGTCCTTCATGATTTGTTACTCGTTGACCGCCATATATTTTTACCCGGTTACCTTCATGTTTTGTTGCCCGGTGACCGGCATGTTTTGTTACCCGGTTGCCGTCATGTTTTATTGCCCGATTACCTTCATGTTTTGTTGCACGGTGACCGTCATGTTTTGTTGCCCTTTGACCGCCATGTTTTGTTGCCCGGTGACCATCATGTTATTTGCCCGGTTACCTTCATGTTTTGCTGCCGGGTGACCGGCATGTTTTGTTGCCCGGTGACCTTTATGTTGTGTTGCCCGGTGACCGGAATGATTTCTTACCCGGATACTGCCATGTTTTGTTACCCGCTTACCGCCAGGATTTGTTACCCGGATTCCTCCATTTTTGTTACCCGCTTACCGCCACGATTTGTTACCGGTTACCTCCATGTTTTGTTACCCGGTAAACGCCATGTTTTGTTTAACGGTTACCGCCGTCATTTGTTATTCGGTTACCATCATGTTGTGTTACCCGGTTACCGCTGTGTTTTGTTACCCGGTTACCGCTGTGTTTTGTTACCCGGTAACCTTCATGATTTGTAACCTGGTTACCTTCATGTTTTGTCACCCGATTACCTTCATCTGGGTTAAAATATTACTAATATTTTAACCCAGCCTTCATGATTTGTTACCCGGTTAACGCCATTTTGAACTTTTTGAATTTTTGATCATTGGAAACATGCTTTGCTACCCCGTAACTTTTGTGTTTTTTGTTACCCAATGACAGCTATGTTTTGTTACCCTGTTTTATGTAAACCCTGTTATAGCCATGATTTTCCCAGGTACCTTTTATTTACCTGGAAAGTTAATGTTTTGGTTTCAGTTACAACTATATTTTGTCATGCGTTTTTTCGTCTTTAACTACACTGCTCGCCCATGAATAACATCTATATCCCACGGAGTAGAGGGTGAAGAAAACAAACTGAAGCGAATATTTGCAAAGTATCTCTTTAACACGATACGTGACGGAATTGACAAATATGTGTAGACTTTATCGTAAACAATAGGCCTCCCGGAGATATTTATGACAACGAGGACAACCGGAAATTGGCATTTTATTGAATTAGTTTAAAAGAATTGTGGAATTGGAAGACAATAAGTGGATTTGGCCAGTTCTAATGACTCGATATCTCCACGTATTTGTTAGAGGCTATAATTGTTTTTTAAAGTCATATTTGTTCTGTTTCTGTTACACAACACTACACTCTGTTTGTGTGGATTCGTATGTTACACAATACCATAAAAAGGTGATAGGTGGGTTCCGCCAGGAATGTTTCGCGGAAACTTAACTATGGCTTTTGTTTTATCATTTCTTAATATTTCTTCTACCAACTTGTAATATTTACTTATTTTGACAATAAAGCCATAATATATATGGGTCGACAATATGGGTCAAGGTCACATTTAACAGAGTTATAGCCTTTTCTGTACTTCGATCTGTTGATATAATTTGCTTAATCTGCAAAGTATATGAGCGCAATACAAATAATTCAACTGCACTCGTCTAGTTATAAGATAATTCATATTGATTCATTTTTTTTCGAACTTTTAGTAAACATCAAATGCGGAATGTTTTATTTTTATTAGCTGTCAAAAAAGGAAAAGAAGTGGTCTTGGGATAGGGCGTCTGACCTCAGATCCGGCGACTGCGGGTTCGAAACCCACCAAGGATGGGATTTGTCTGCAGTTTCCCAAATCCACGTTCGGCGCGAGTACAGTTTGGCATCTCAGTAGTCATTGAGCGAGATGAATATATGTTGGAATAACGCGTTTCACGATGTAAAATAAATAAGTGTGAACTTAAAAAATGAAGTGTGTACATCTGTTGTTTTTTTTATTTATCCATCGTTACGATTTTACGTCGTTCAATGCTAAACAATATCATTTTACATAATCTCGATCT
Source organism: Corbicula japonica (assembly GCA_038501625.1). NCBI lineage: Eukaryota > Metazoa > Mollusca > Bivalvia > Venerida > Cyrenidae > Corbicula > Corbicula japonica. Next base: position 1,332,980 of record JAZAYU010000102.1, on the reverse strand, counting down.
CAACATTCCTTTATAATTTAATATTCAGCATCGATTTGAAATCAATAAATATAACAGGCAATAAATGTCAAATTCGTTTGATCCAAATCAAGCTCGTTGATCTCCCAATATACTGATTAATGACGAAGAAGCTTTCTGAAATGGTCGTCTTTCGTCATTACGCGGTATTTCTGCGTCTATATTTTGATTGTAACCTATGGTGGCGGATTTCTGCCATCTCGTGTTTTGGTGTCAGCGAGTTGAAAGAACGAAAACACGTAGTCGAAATAATACATATTCGTAATGAGATGCTTTAGACCTTAAATAACTTCGATCCGCCTACACGAACACATGAGAAATCTTCAATTTCGCCCATTTCGTGTATTCGCTTTCCGTGATTAGAAAACACGAAATGGCGCAAATCGGCCACCATAGTTACCAGTTCCAATAGAAGAGGGAAAGACTCCGAAGTAATTGAATTTTGTAGTAATTTCTATACTTGAATTAATTAGTCATTCTCAAGATCTGTAGGATTGCTCATTAAGATGAAAGCCACGTCTTGAGACCGACGGAGAAGTATAACTTCATTGTAAGGAAAACAACCAACCTCCGAATCAACACGAGAATGACTGGGGCTTTGTTTTGTTCAGGTATTTGTGCGGTAATACTTCTGGGGACGGCAGCAGCGGCGAATGATAACGAATTTAGCGAACAGGTATTATTTATGATATATTTTTATTATTTTTTTGTCTTCGAACTGGTAAAGGATGTTGAATTATAAAGATTATTTATTTCTTAGAATAGAGTTAGATTTTTAGTGTGTTTTATTCATAATAATACTTCTTAAGTATGTTATAATTTCATATCATAAATTAAAATAAATAAATAAATAAAAATATATATTTTAACATATTTTTTTATAAAAAAATATTTAAGATATTTTTACAGATCATTCGTAGCTTTTAAAATAAACTGCTTTTCTTTTGCATTATTTACTATGTGCCTTTAATTGCAATTCCATAGGGTTTCAATTCGGATTTATTTCTTAAAGTTCCTCTTTTTTACTTGTTGAACGTCTGATGAATTATACGCGGCAATGCTTAATGTGCCAAAAGACAATTGCAAAATCTTTCAAAAGAAACTGCGAATTCCTCTGCGGTAGCGTTAAAGTTCGCGGTGACGAATTTTCGCGAAAAAGTAACAGATGATTCATTTGCGCGGGCATAAATTCGCGTAAATTGCTTTTTTTTCTATTTTTGAATGCTGCAAAATTATATTTTATTATAATATCGTGTTATTTCGCTTTGGTTTCAATTCGCGCGTTTATTATAGTAAAAAATACTTGAAATCTAAACCCGCGCGAATAATTCATTGTAGAATTTATTTCATATATTATTTTGACAAATTTTAAGCATTAATTTACAGTTTATTTTTACCATGTGTAAAATTAAAAAATAAATAATTTCCTTGGATTATACGATCAAATATATTTTGACGAAAATTTGATAATCTTGTTCTCAAAATGAAAATTTAATGAATAAAATATTTAAAAAAAAAACAAGTTTGAACACGAATTTTACCTGAGTTAGAAGTTGAGAATAATTTTTGTCCAATGGAATTATAGGATTTTTTTAATTGTCGGGAAATTTATCGCTATAAATCGGTACTGACGCATCATTGAATGGTTTTCCCAATACGTGAATTGATTTACAAAATATAATTTCAATCACTGAGTCGGTGAATGTATATTAAGGAGCATTTACAAATTAAATTGGTCGCGAGTTTAATATTTATTTTGAACTACCAATATTAAAAAAATAAAAACACAGTAATGGAAATAAAATCATAAATGTAGACTGTTTTCAGTAGTTAGGGTCGAATTAACCTAAACAGACAATATTTGTCTTTATGCGGCATAATGCCTCATCATTAAGTCCGCTGGGATATCAAGACCGTCACGCTACTTAGAACTTCATATTGATATCCCGAATATAGTTTTGCACTCGTTTTAAATCCTGAAACAGAAATCATTCTATTAATCCTTTACTCCATGTATACGGGTTTTATCGGTGCTACCAGTTTAAATCCAGATCAGCCGGTTCATCCTTGCTGTGTGATCTGGATCTACACTAGTCGCTTCTTGTTCAGAAATTACTTAATGAATTCAAAAACGAACGTTGTAAATACTGACCAAGCGACAGGGATGTGTCGGCTGATCTAGATCTAAATTGTCGCACATACGATTAAGTTTTATTTACAAGTATGGTGCTAAAACCTCTATTTACTCCTGAAAGTGGTCTTATTTGCGATGTTACACCGTATTTGGGTTCTTTTTTAATGTTTGAAGAAAACATCGGTTCTCTTTATTTCACATTTTCTTCAATCATTCAGACCATAAATCAAGTTAGAAAATCAATCAACACACTCATCAGCAAATGACTTTGACATAAATTACATTTTCATCCCTCACAAAACAAAGTGGTATCCAAATAGGATACAGGTGCTTTAAAATGAATGATTTTCAAGTTAAGGTTTAGTTTTGTTATTTTTGTTTTGCTATAATAAAAATGCGTTCGTGTTTTTTTTTTTGTCCTTTTGAAACTGAGTTTAAAGATTTCTAGGTCCGGCGGGTGCCGCATACCGTTCCGTATTCCGTACTTCAGCTGCGACGCCGTCACTGACGAATATGTAAAATTGAAAAAAAAATCATAAAAAATTTCCTCTAATTTAAAAGTATATTTTTGACGAATATTGATGATCAGTTTCTCAAAATGAAATTTTAAGGAACACGTTTTACACGAACTTTACCTGAGTCCAGACTGGAAGATCTTGGACCGTGACCCGTGTTTTATAAACTTAGCAGGACAAATACAGTTCTAAGCCTCAGAAAATTTGAATAATTACAACAGATGCCATTTGTTTGAAAGTTATAAATTATTTAATCTTAAGCGTATAAATACATTACGTCGAGTCAGTCGTTCATTATTAACTCATTAAATACACAAATAATTATTATTTAGGTTTATACAATAAATCGCATTTTCTCTCAAAACCACAGCTTTTGCACAACCATTCTATTCGCAGTTAAGCCTTATTCACTATTATGAACATTTTTGTTCAGTCCCAGAATAAAAGAGGTGGGACACTGTATTATTCTGAATAATATATGAATTTGTACATTTTACCGGTATATGATTGATTATGTTGTCTCATTTGCAGCAACCGTCTTTGAGATGTTGGCCAATAGGAGAAACGATTTTCAAACTGTGTGCCGACGGTGAAGAGACGGAATTATCCGATTATTCAACAAAGTTTCAGGTTAGAAATGTTATTCCAATCCCATAAACCTATAAAATAGTAAATAATCTTATAACTTTAAAGTAAAGAATGCCTTTAACAAATAGTCGGAGATCAGCAACTTTTCCTAAGGTTTGCAATATGGTAAAAAGTTGCCCCGTCTCGTAAAGTATTGCCGATAATATAAAACAGTATTCCAGATATAAGTTGTGTTGCTCGGCAGACAAAATTCAACCTAAACTGATGCCATGAAAAGTGGGAAAGGGAGAGAATGGGCGGTCATGTGGATGTTCTTGTGTCTTGTTTCTTGTAAACATATAGAATAAACAGACTGCTTAACCGAGTATTCTTTTTGCACTTTGTGTCTCTTTTTCTTTCAGTTTATTTGCAACGATTCTGGAACACAAAACAAATAATCCAGAACGTCTTTTACGGGTTGGATTCCAAAATTTCAGAAAGAAGGTTCGCTTGAGGCAGTCTTAAGGTTGTTACATGATAATTTCCAAATTTCTGGCCAACAATATCCGTAAAAATTAAATACTGACTTCCCAAAGAGAGGGCCCCGAGGAACACCATCGAATCCTCCCTGAGTCCGCCTCTGCTTTAAGTGATTAATCATTAATTAATCATGATTAACACGTGCACAAAATATTTGACAGTGTCTGAAGATGACTCAGTGGATAATCTCCTGAATACGTAATGCGTCAGACAGTTCTTGATGAATTAGATATTACTCATAATTTCTCATAATTTCAACGTTTTTTGAATTAATAAAGCGGACTTCCGCAGCGCAGGACAGTGCGTGCAAAGTTTTCGAATCGTGATAACACGCACAATAGCGTCCTCTTCTACGAGCAAGAAAGTACCGACAAAGGTGATACATAGTTTTTTAATGGAAATCTCAAGGGCGAATTCAAAGGACGTTAAGTAGTGTTGCTCGAACCCACCGTCACTTTAAGACAGTAATATTTGATTTTCATAGGAATTTTCGCCAGAAAGTTGAAAATTATCATGTAACAAACCATTTAATCCGTCCTCCACAAACGAACCCCCTTTATGGGAACCTTGCACCCTATTCTGTAATGTAGTATTCATGTAGATTCAAGATGCCGGATGTCAACAGATAAAAAAATTGTATTTATAGAGGGCGCCAAACTAAAATATTAGATTAAGATCAACTGTTAGGATTTTCCAGAACGACGAATCGGGATCGGATGAAAGATTTCTAGAAAAGGGTTCGTTTTGGACAGTCTTAGGGTAGTAACACGATAATTTCCGACTTTCTTGTTAATTCAGTCGGACAACCCCTATGAACCCCCTACAGATTTGCTCCTGCGACGAATAGGAGTTTGTTTTAGTTCCATGTTATGTAGATAACATCTTTTAAAACTGTCATGTTTTTTTCAGCTACCGAAGAGGCCATCCAACACACTGTTTTCCTCTCATGTGCATAATGATCCCAACACGCCGCCATATTACAATCGGCGCATTCTTACCGACTACGGAGGAATGATAGTGCCATTCTTCATGAAAAGACAGTCATACAAGAGTAGCTTCCCTTTGAGGGTGACAGACGAGGGAAAGAGTGATCTCCTTTTGAAGAAAAGACCATTCGACTCTATCTCTTTTAGTTCTGGACTTGGAGGATTTAAAAAATAAAAAATAAAAATAACAAAAAACAATATTTGAGGCGCGTCACGGGAAAATGTATCTTTGTACAGTTTGACGTATATCCTTGAAATGTCATCACAACGTTGAGAAGACGGTATTGATTATTATGAATTTTAGGGTAAAATTAACATTACATAGTCAAAGTCGCCTATAGTTGATGAAAAAAATCATAGATAAATGTAACTTTTTTCCAAATACAAATTTAACTAAAATGTCAAATCATATCACCGAATTCACCTTACCCGCGACGTAACCCAGTTTTAAGAGCAGTTAACAAATTAATGTGTTAATGTTTTTAAGGAAATTAAGACAACTCCGCGAAAAAAGTCTCATTTTACCTTCGAATACTTTCTTCGAGTCTGCGATCGTTTCTTCATAAAAAGGAACTGACTTTTTAATACACTTTTAACAGTGTTCCGTATGTACAAACTTATTTTTTTCTCCCCCCCCCCTCCCCCTTTACCTTGGTACGATAGTGAAACAACGATGACACGATGGTGAAACAACGATGGCACGATTATGAAACAACGATGGTGCGATACTAAAACAACGATGGCAAGATGGTGAAACAACGATGGCACGATGGTGAAACAACGATAGCACGCTAATGAAACAACGATGACATGATAGTGAAACAACGATGGTACGATGGTGAAACAACGATAGTACAATGGCACGATGTTGAAACAACGATGGTACGTCGATGAAACCGCGATATTACATAATGTTTTCACCGTAGTATCATTGCGCCTTCGTGTTTTTACCATCGTGCCATCGTGGTTTCACTATCGTGCCTTCGCTTTTTCATCCGTGCCATTGTACCATCGTGCATCGCGGTAAAGGGAGAGAAAAAAGTTTGTCCATACGGAACACCGTACTTTTTCGTGGGAGATTAAAAGTCAAAATATTAACAAACAATTACTGATGTGCACAAAACTATTCTTACTCAATATAAATAATTTTATGCAATAGTTTTGCACATACAAATGTACGTGACACATGCTTTCAGACGTGACTATATTCAGCAGCATAGAAATAAACGATTTTGTCACATTTATGCCACTATGCCATGCAACAGGTATATTGTTTTGTAAATCACTTATCCAAAACACAGTCAATAAAATATTAATAGTTTTTACTTTGCGACAAAAATATTATTCCTGCTAAATGGCGTGCGATTTGCTTTTGGTTGTCCCTATTATTATAGATGTTTATATGGGACGAGGAGGGTGGGACATCTCTCCTGTTTAGTTCTGGTATCACTAACGATCTTTTGTTTATGTTGAGAAACCTCCTGCAATAAAGGGGAAACAAGACTAAAATACCTCCGTATTCGTTCCTGTATTTACTCTCAAATCTGTCGCAGTTGATATTCAAAATTTTAAGAAAGAATATGTTCTACCTTTTTCATGAGAGAAAGCTTTCCAGTTAGCAATCTCCTTCGATGAGTTGTCGTTCCTTACACTCACTTTACATCTCTGCAAAAGGCTCAATGTCAAGATTTTTGACCGAAGTGACAGCCTTATTTAATACAGTCATAATTTTGAATTTGAAAGCTTATGGTAAAACAAGTGACCAAAGTCTTCACTATCTTTCATTCACACGGAAGAAACCCTAGCATTTTTTAATGTAATTGGTGAACTATTTTAGGTTAAAGTAAAAGTAGTTGAAAGTAGTCCCAGCCTATAACAGATGTGAATGTAATGAGCCGATAGTGTAAGAGAGTGTCCAGTTAGCTTGCGAATCGAAATGTATAAAACACAGTTCACGGTCCAAGACATTCATGATCTAGGTTTTATACATTGTGCGAATCGTGATGGTTCTGATCAGGTATTCCTACCTTATCCCGGCCCATCCCGTGCATGAAATGATGGCCATGGGTCCATTGGGTAACATCGGCAAAAATACAGACACTCAAAGACACATCCTCTTACACGAGATCTGGCAGGATTAACATCAATCAAATTACCAAACATTAAAATAATATACATGAAGATGCTGCCGTTTTTCTGTGTTTTCCTGTATGTTAACAAGTGAAAGGATTAAGATCGGTTCGAAAGAGTCTGTACATGGGAGGCAGCTACGTTGTATTGCGCTGGCAAAGGATCTGACCAAAGCGCTCTTAGGCTCCCTACACGTGGACAATGAACTCGGACTGAATTTCCAAGGGGAATCACTCTCAGCATTAGGAAAGACATAGTTACGTTTGTAACGATCTTTTCGATTGGTTCACTTTTTCCCGCCAGCAAATTGAAATTCCTCTATTGGGTCGCCCTGACATGCCATCTAGAAGATATTCTTTTTCAAGGACAGAGGATTTGTGCACAAAATCTTAAACTGGAAAAACTGGAGACAAGTCTCAGATCTCAATCATCTGATTGGTTGAAAGAAAGAATTGCATCCATTTTAACCAATCACATGCTTGAAATGTAAGACTGGTCTAAAACATTAGTTTTATTATGTTGGACACTGATTTGAATGAGATTGCAGCTACTTCCGTTTAAATAGGTTACTTCTAAAGTGTTATCCAGTCTCTCAAAAATTAACCGAGTTATATTTTTCTGATAACCCGATTGCTTTGAAGTTAATTTTGTATGTTAATCGCATGTCTGCCATATTAGTAAAATATTATTATATGTTGCATATACATGCAGACGACATTAAAGATGTCCCGGGGGAACATAAATTATGGGTCTTCTACACTTAATAAAGCAGGCATGTAGATGCACAATTAACGTTTGATCATATGTCATAAACATTCCAGAATGCACATCGGCGATAATAAAATAGGAAATAAAATAACATAGATCTATTAATTTCAACAATGAATCAAACATGACAGCGTCTAGAAAACGTATTTTGTACATACGTTAATAAGAATGATTTTGTGAATACCTATACATTGTAATAGGTTTTTGTCATTTAAGAGTGCAGTCTTTCTGAATAATAGATGATGTTATTACTTATTCAAATCTTTCCCCTCCTCCTACCAGTTCGTAGTTAGTGTAGACTCGGTGTTTTGGGTGTAGGAAACGTGTGCATACCTTTCACCCAATATTTCAACCAAGAGCCTGGAAAGAAACACTAACGTTCGCGAGATAGCCGGATCGCTTCCTTCGAAACCTCGAAGAAGTTTTGATGGTCCCGCCAATTCTGTTTAATAATACCACAGAACAAGAACACAGGTGTCGGTCCCTTAAAGCATATCATAAAATTTCGACTCCGCGAGAACTCGAACCCGTCACACCGTTGAGAGGGCTGTGGTCGACAGTGGTTGACCTTTATCGCTTGGCCGCTTAAGACCTTGTAAAAGGATAAATCATAAACAATATTTCGTTTAATTTATTAAAAACAACAAAGATATTTAACCTAAACATGGAAAATCAGCAATAAGTATGACCGCCATATGATTCAAACAAAATTTATATAAAAAGCCGTTTAAGATATTTCTGCAGATAAACCGAAAGATGTAAAATGACCAGAAAAATTGTTGCACTCATGGCTGTTGTGGTCATTCATAGTGCACAAGTTCCCGCGTCTGAGAAATGTCGCTGAGCAAATGATCTGAAATTATAAATAAGCATAACATTATAAATTTGAGAAAAGAGACCAGTTCCTAATCTCTAACCATAAATGGTTATGCATTCTACTATTCAGATGTTTACGGTCGGAGACTACTAAAACATTTCACATAAACTTAAATTGTAAGGTCTGGCATATATGTGGTGTTTTAGAAGAGAATCGGTGTATATCTGCAAAGAGCAATCTAAGATGCATTATGCGACGGCAGCCAAACCATGTATTTACTAATTAGTGGATAAACCGTAAGTGAAACTTTAAGAAAAAAAACACGTTTGATCATACCCAAAATGTCCAATAAAAGACAAGAGACTCTCCGAGAGTCAATTTCAGACTTATTCCTGTAGAATAGTATTTTAGCTTAAACTTATTAATTGTACATCGATTGGGAAACAAGATTAGGTGTCAACTTATACAGTCACACTCGATGACTGCTTTCGGGGTTGAAACCAGTACTCGCGGCGGTGTGGATAGGGGAAACTACAGAAGAATCGCAACCCTGTAGGATTCGAATCCTCAGTCTCCTGATCTAGAGTCCGACGCTCTACCATATACCACTGTCCCTCCATACCGTTAGTTGAATATATTCCCAGTATAATAATATTAACTAAACGTGTTCCATTAATTATAGACTTAGTCATTTACCGCGAATTTCCGTTTCCAACTTTCAACCATGACAGATTGGAAAAAATGAAAATTAAAAGTAATCATTTTTAAATTATAACTTCGTTACAGATAAATATATGTATATTTCACAAGACAAACATAATTTAGTGGTATTCAAAACATACGTTATACAAGGTCATGAAATTGCTTAATGCATAATATATCAGAATAAATTGAGATTGATTCTAACATTGTTGCACTAAAATGAATTAGTATTTATATATATTATAGCTTCGTGTACTTGATGAGTTCATGTAAAGTTTGTTAGTTTCTTCTTAGTCAATCAAATGTTTTGTCGGATGCGGTCTTTTCCTAGAAAATGAGACAGAGAGATAGAGAGATGGAGCGAGAGAGATGGAGAGAGAGAGGTAGGGAAAGAGAAAGAGAAAGAGAGAGAAATGGAGGGAGGGAGATATATATAGGGTAAAGAGATATAGAGGAGAGAGATATAGACAAAGGAAAGATGGGAGAGAAGAGAGAAAGAGAACTGACAGACAGACAACAGTCAGACAGCTGACAGATAGAAAATATTGCACTAAAAATCTAAAATTATGTATTTTGTTAAAGATACACATTTTAATGCATTTAAATACGTAAATGGTTATACATTAGATATTTAATAGTTTTATATCAATCATTGTTAATGCAAATAGATAATGGATCTGTGTTTTGTCAGTTTTCAGACCAGATTTTAGAGGTTTTCATTGTGGATCTAACCGTGAATTAAGCATGTCTTAATACAAATTAAATTATGTCCCATATGAAAATCACCCAAATGTGTTGGCAATTGGTGAAAATGCTTATTTTGCAACTTTTTTTCATATTTGAAAACACATTTTACCGTCTTTCTTTTTAATTTTGGTTATAAAGTTCATCTTCACTTCTAATCTCTGAATGACATTTTTAAAGTTAAAATAATTATAAACTGCGTAAGCCTTCGTAAACCTATCCTTTTATAGCTATGTCCTATCAAAAAGGGGAGTTATTAAAAGTTGAACTGACATATATATAATACATAAAAAAGCGAGGAGCGAATAAAAGAAGAGGAAGAAAAACACATAACACTGACATGTATAAATCAATTTCTTATAATTAAAATGTGATTCTGTTATATATTTTGACAATTTAATGGTATTTTTACCGCGAAATGCATAATAAGTAATATCGTCTGCTCAAATTTATGACGTCATAACAAAGATTGACGTCAACTGTCCGAAGGTACCTTTTCCCGTGACGCGCCCCATATAATGTGGCGTAAAAGACAAGCAAGATGTTTTAGCATTTAAAATTAAATATGTTACATATTACATTGTAAATAAATTAAATGTAATTAAGTCTCTTTGTGTTATTTTCTTAATTACTTACCACTATCAATTACAAAAGGAAATGCAATAACTAAATGGATGTTCATATTATAATAACAGATATAAATTTATTATTTACAGTCACGCATTTTATAAAAATATAATATATATTCATGATTTTGAAGGGGAAAAACTTTCTATTAAAACTGCATCAATTGTGCATGTGTTGATTAATGCATAATAAAGGCAGTGAGTGCACAAAATGGATTATTAGTAAACGTTAAAGAAATAAAGCCAAAAAGTATCTTTAATTTTAAAGCTTATTAGAATAATTAGTAATTTATCACAATTATTATCTTTTCTAATTCAGCTGTGCTCATGCGTGGGTTTTGACACAAAGAAAATACATGTATATCTTTATAATATATCTAACTTGTGACTGAACAGATTCAGTTCACAAAATTATGTTGCGTATGTTAGATTATCTAAAAAAACTATCTAATCATTAAAATTAGTATTTAAAATCAATTCCTGGTCATTACTTTATGCTGAGCTTAGAGATTTAATTAAACGGTCAATGTTTAACAATTATGTTACCGAATATAAAAAAAACCCTCTTATCCAATATTCTACACCTGTCCGAATATTTTTCTCAGTCAAAATTCTACACCAATCCGAAAATAAACTATATTTTACGTTGAGTGAACTACAACGAAAGGGCAGCTTTTAATGATCATATGACACCAAATACACGATTTATAACGAACATTTAAACTTTTCTCGTTTATCTTACATTATGTATTATAAAGGCATGGTTGGGATAATTACTTATTTCATTTATTTGCCTACACATTTCTTGTGATATAAATAGATGAAAAAAATGTATAGAAAGCAGAATTTTCAAACAAATATGTTACTTAATCCCGATTATTGACTGACATTTAAATCCTATCTTATTTTGTTCAATATATATATATTGTTCCATAACAAGTATTTTGTTATACGGGGCGCGTCACGGGAAAAGGTACCTTCGGACGGTTGACGTCAATCCTTGAAATGACGTCATAAATGCATTTCGCGGTAAAAATACCATTTTATTAACAAAATGTGTAACAAAATCAATTTTTGTTATGAGAAAACAATATATTATTGTAAGTTCTTTCTAAATATAGTAACAACTAAATTGTCACAAAATATGACCGAAGGTACCTTTTCCCGTGGCGTGCCCCAATTATATTAATTACCTTGATTTTGATACGGTAATTTTCCCATTGCATTCTAACCCGTTAAGCTACTAAATAACGAAAACGTTACATAATTTTCCTTATAAAAAGTATAAAAAGAGCTGAAGAAAATTTATTATTAGTGAAATTTCCTTTATAAATAACATGTTGCGTTTATTTAACACTAATACGTCAAATGTATTGCATTACATACATTTTGTTATTGATTTCAATAACATATGTCTCACATTTTCAGCCGAAAGAAAAATAAAGTAACAAATATTTTTAAGTCAAATCCCCCTTTATAAATAGCATGTTAAGTTTATTTAACATCGAAACAATTATATTGCATTTTATACAAGGTTTTTATTGATTTCAATAATATTTGCCAGATATTTTCAGCCGAAAGAAAAATAAAGTAACAGATATTTTTCAGTCAAACCCCTCTCTATAAATAACATGTTAAGTTTATTTAACATTGAAACAATTGTATTGCATTTCATACTAGGTTTTTATTTCAATAATATTCGCCACATATTTTCAGCCGAAAGAAAAATAAAGTAACAAATATTGTCCTTACCTACATTGTAATACATAGGGTATACGTGGCTGACAAAACTTTAGTCCCAGTCATTCCATCCATTACCCCATCCATTACCCCACTCCCAGTCATCGTTATCTCCCCAGTCATTGACTGAAAGTAGAAAAATTAAAATAGGTAACATATTGTTTATGTTTTTAAACAACAATAATGGTTAGCTAATTGAATACATGTATTTGGAGGCCGTAAAAAGTCTCCCCGTACATAATACTCAGTACTGTTATCAGTAAATACTCGGTCTCCGATGTCATGCAGAGATTATTACATTAGCCAGGTTTATCCGATCATACTTTTTTGGGAGTGGGTTGGGGGTAGGGGGCTTTCTCGGCTAAATCAAAAGGTAGCGTAATTTACATTTCACGGCTAGGCGTTGTCACCGTACTGGTTCGCTCCCCATAAGGGCCAATATCATTATCTAATTGATCTTTTTATATAAACACGTTCAAAAAGCTTCCAGGTTTCAATAAATTATCGAAACAAGATAGATGTTACAGTCTGAGGAATTATTTAGTGTTATGAACAGGGAAACATATTAAAAACATACAAAGTACTAAAGTATTAAAGTAGTAAAGTATTGAGATTTGCTAGTGAAGTAGTTCTCCAGCTGGGGGCGAACCAACCACCCCCCAGCGAGATACCCATCCAGGCATTGACCGAGCACACCGTTGCTTAACTAGTTTTGACAGTCGGTACACTTCAACTTCGTCGCTGAAAAGCTAGCTCAACAGCGAGGCTGTGCCATGGAAGTGACCTTATGCTGCCAGCATTTCACTAGAACAGGTAACATACTGTCATAGATACATGTATGGCGTAACTTCAGGACTTTAACTAATAAAAATGAGTCTGGTCCTTCGTTAAAAAAGGGCGAAATATTTAAAAAATATAACATTAACTTACTAAAATATTGCAAAAATATAAAAGTTATAAATTATGTTTTGTTAGACATTTCGTTGATTAATTGTTAGTCATTTAACTTCAGCTACGGTCACTTTGACGGATTGGTTTCCGAAACTCTGACTTCTCTAAAAAGACACCAAAAAATCAAACGTTGAAAAATATAAATAAATTATCATAAATTAAAATAACTTGTGTATAGTCAATCGGTGTTTGAGTTTTTTTCAACGTGATTTTAATTAATTTCGTTTTCGCACGTGCACATTTTATTGCTGTTACCTTTTAATAAACGGTAAGAATAAATCATCTTTTAAAATGATTTATCGATACGGAGTGTACTCGTTTCTATGCATGAGTGGCACAAAAGTTCGACGGAATAAACTAAACAAAACGTTGTACGCACTCTGACCTACGAAACAAACATAATCAATTGAATTTTGCTGAAAATCCAACATTTTACCTTTTCTAAAAGATAATAGTCTTGAGCGTCATAAAGATTGACTATATGAAATAAAAATATGATCCTTTTAAATGTTCAGTCTTTTATAGTTTGTTTTTTAATTTTGCGTTCCATACATTTTTTCAAAATTGTGTAGGAAATTTTGCTGTAAAATAGATTAAAATAGTAGTATGGGCATAAAGAAGTTGAAACAATTTTGTCACAAGTGGAAAATGGTAGCACCGTCTCAAAATCCATATAGAACCAACCAAAGTCTCAAGGTTCAAGTCTCTGTCTTTCCTATTTTTTTCTGAACACCGCCACATAAAATTTACTTATATTCAAAATATAAACAACAAAAGAAACAATTATTTTAATGAAGCAATAAAGAAAACTATAGAAAAAATATGAAACAAAAATATTACTCACATCCGCCCCATCCCCAACTTGGGAATCTTCTGGACCCCCATTGGGCCTGGGCCACAACTGCGAGGAAAACCAACACCAACAACAACCTCAACAACATTTCTGCCGGTTAAATTAATTATCCTTCCGCGTTAAATAGTGTCTCGGTGCCCTTTGATATTTTCACTTCCGTCTGGGAAAAGAAAACAAGTTCGTCTTTTAAAATATTTGATTCGATCAAATAAAAAACACAGGTGCCTATTACTCGACCCGAATCGGTAAAAAAGTGATGTTAATTCGCGAAACGGCGGTTTCTTATCACGAACTGACATCAATTATTCAACTGTGTCGGAAATTATGTCATTGTCAATCGATGGGTCTCATGATTAATGTTATTTAAAAATCAGAATGGATAGAAATATATTAAGAATGATAGCAAATCGGTGTCAGAGAAGAAAAGTAAATTAGTCTATTAGAGTTTTATTTTTGATTTTGTCACGCAGTCGTTGAGTAATTTGTTAAGGAATTTGCACGTTCGTCGTGGGTTCTTCGCCTAATTAAAAAAATATATATAGGTTTATTGTTTCGTTGACGAGAAGTTGATTGTATGCTGTTTCTACAAGTTTTATGATGATAATTGTAAAATATAATAAATAACAGGCTATCTAATTTAAAAGTTATACTGCTTTTCGCAAAGAAACTTGTTATAAAGCTGGTAAAAACGAGACTTCACCAATGATTCTTAGCGATAGGATTAATGAAAATGATAAAAAGTAACTTTTCTAATAAAATATCATCACTTATAAAATATACGTTACAATAATACAAATTGCCTATAAAAACATTCACTTCTATCGATCTTTGTAATTTCAAAATTTAACTTTGTTGAGGCCAACCATTACAAAATCATCATTACGGCAGTCGTAAATAGTCCAGTCAGTACAAACGCATCATTCCAGCGGCCGTAAACCGACGCCTCATACTTCGGGTCGGAGTTGTTAATATCTCTGTTCCATAAAGATCTTGGTGTCAGTTTATGTTTGTTTGAATTTTAAATATCACTTAAGCCGGTGTCAACGCTTCAGGGGTTGATGGTTTGGGTGGCGAGTTTTACATTAAGAACTCTCGTGAATAGACTTGATCATAACAAGTGCGCTATTTTAAAATGTGTGTTTAGTGATTTCAAAGAAACCCCTTTTAGTAATAATTTTAAATACTATTCATTACTTTTCATACGATGAATGAAAGACTAACATTGATAGATACTATTTCAGGAAATAAATCTTTCTCTGGTGACCAGTCAAACAAAAAGTCAGGCGATAATTGTAATGTTACAAAATTCATCAAAATTAAAAAGAAATATGTCCGTTTTACTGTTGTTTTTAAAGGGTAAAGCGACAATCGAATATGATAATTTTGTTATTTATAGTGTTATAAAACATTTACAATACAATTAATATTTTTTGTGAAACACCTGTGGATGAGTTACGATTTATGAAAGTTCAAAAACATATTGGTTACGAAACATATATTATTTGTCGGCCATCTTGGACTCCATATTGTATTGCGTTGTTTTGACAACAAATCTGCAGCTGCAACATAAAGTTTCAAATAATATTGTGGGATGTTCAGTGAGCACTATAGTGCATAGAAAACCTTGTTGCTAGCGATAGTCCTATCTCTCACCATAAATAACACTCATCTATGGTCAGATATGCCGTACTAAACTGAAGAGAAAACTTAATGTCCGTACTGTTTAAATCAAATAATGTTGGGGAATAATCAAGTGCAAGTGTATAAATAGACAAGCGGGGTAAATTCAATATGTGTCACTTCCATACTTACTTCACACATTGCTTTTACCTTCGTCTTTTCGCTCCATTTGTATCGCCGAGTCTTCGCCTTCTGTATTTCGCGCATTCGCTTCCTCGCATACGGGCAATAACACAATGGCTCGAACGGATGATATTCAGTTATGAAACCGCTTTCAACCAATCAACGGTAAGCTGTATGTGCCGGACCTATGAGTATATTTATTGATAAGCTGGAGGAATGTACAGAGAATACAGAAAAGACATTGGGTATAGATAATTGGTCAAAGACCACTAAATAGTTTCCCATAGAGTTACATTAAACGATTTGGTCTTCATGTGATTTAGTTTACACGACGTTTTCCAAAGCTACCACAGATTCGCAAAGTGGCATTCTTGGGCAAAGCAAAAATGGCCAGAAATCAGGGATTTCACCAATCCTTTGTCTCAGCATTTTAAACCGAAAGTAATCACCTCAGAATGTATACAAATATTCAACCCAAAATAAGAAAAGCACCAACTTCATTACAGTGCCACAAATAACCATTCAAACTGTGTTTAAAAAAATTCTAATTAAAGTCATTTTACATTTTTGAAAACAAAAACTTATTTTTTATTCTCTTTAGGTTTGGCCAATGAATCTTTGAAAATAAAATAAGCCCGAATCGCACCGAGACAAAATTGTCAAATCCGCGACAGGCTTTCTATTTACTGTCCACTGACATTGAACATGGTTACAGAAAACACTTCTTGGAAACCAAAATGGCTAGTCTTTCATATGTTATTAATACGGAAGTAATAATGCCTTAACCACTTTTTAAAAATTAATATTAATAATTACTGGCTGATTTTCAAATGAGGGAAATAATTTATGAGCAGTTGCATCTATTGTCTCTCCATATACAAAAGTACATTTAGAGTTTATATACAGACATTTAAACATGACGTCCTACTGTTTACTAAATTAAAAAAATGTTGGTGTTTTTTGAATTATCATGCTTTTGACATTAAACTGGTTCTCGAATACAAACGAGGTCGAGACCATTAATTTATAATTAGGTAAACGTGTCAACATAATTTGTCAATAGATTACAGTTCAACGGTGATTACATTTATTAATGATTACATGTAAATTTATTTACACATGCAACATTCTGTGCACATGTTTAATGCACTGAAGGGTCAACATTTGTAATGCGTTTTGCACTAAAAACAGTGTAGCACTGTTTAAACTTTAAGCCACTATCACCTGTTCATGTAAAAATAAATCAAAGCTTTTCCCTTTACTCCACGTCCCTTTACGACATAGATAAGTCTTTTATTTAAAAGTGTAGATCCAGATCAATGATATGATTTCTTTGAGATTTGTTGGGATTTTTTCTGACCAAGAAGCAAAAGGTGTTGATTCAGATCAGACGGCACAAACGTGCCGACTGATCGGACACTGGTCGCCTTAGGCGTATCCAACCCTTTTTCTTCATATTCCCTTGCTCAATATTCCCATTTTATCACTGATCTGGATCTGCACTGATCTTTTTAAGATTCATTGTTGAATTTCTGACCAAGAAGCAAACGGTCAGATGGCACTGATGTGTTCGTTGATCTGGACCTGAGTAATAAAATATGAAACAGCGCGAATTTATGGCCGAGCGAAAGGACATTTGCGTTATATGCATATGCGCGAAAAGTAGGCCTCGCAAGATTAAATAATACCATGATAACGTTTCAAATGTAGCATTATTCATGACAAAAACAGTAAATCTCGTGGGCACGCTAATTTTACTTTTTGATGGATCTGCATATCATTCGTGACGCAATTTTTATTTCATTATAACTTTTTTGCTCATATTCTCAAAATAATATTTTGAATCAAATGTCAACAAATTTATTTGAAAGATGGGTTTATAATGAATTGATTCTGTTCTATTTTTGGTCCTTAAAGGAAGTTTTCGGTTCACTAGGCCATATTTTATTGGCTGTACATTGTTTTGTAGAAACCTCATCAATCGTATTAAGTTACAGGTATTTTCGTTTTTTCTGAATCGTCAAACAAAAAAGACACAACAGGTCACTAAATCTTCATTCATTTTGAAAACAAAAATAAGATGGAATGCGACGATAACTTAGTTCCCAGGAAACTAACAATCAAACCACATATATTTTCGTGTTGTTGTTTTTTTTTTCGAACGATCATTGACGATTGTATAATTAGTTATAACATATTTTATTACCATATTTATGCATGTGATAATATGTTTGTTCATAAATACATAATATGGTAATAGGGTCGAACTAAAAGTTCTTTTAAAGTAAGTATTGTATAATAATTGAATAATTTACGGTTTATTCTCTGTTTGATTATAAAAGACCTATTTTCATATTAATTTTCTTCAGATCCCTGTAAACGAAAATATTTTCGCAGTTAAATAAGTAAAACACGCGGTCGGTCGGTTGATAAGCTAACAAAAAATGTCAGTTTAACATGATTTATGCCTTACGATTCAACATTATAGACTTAAAGTCAGAGAACAGTTAATAGTTTCTTATAGAGTAACCTTATAAGATTTGGTCCTCCTGTATTGAGTTTACACGACTTTCTCCTTGCATGGCACTCTTTGGCAAGTGAAAATGACCAGAAATCATCTGGTTCTCTCAGAATTTTTAAATTGGATGTAATCACCCCAGAATGTATACAAATCTTCAACACAAAATAAGAAAAGTACCAACTTCATTAAAGTGCCACAAATCACCTTTTAAACAGTGTTTTGAAATATCATTTTCATTTTAAAGTATCTATTTAAAGTCATTTACATTTTTTAAAACAAAAACTTATTTTTATTCTTTATATTTTTGACCAATTGAACTTTTAAAATAAAGTAAGCCCGAATTGTCCCTATAGAAAAGTTTCATATCCGCAACAGGCTTTTCTATTTACTGTCCTCTGACCTTAAGACACCATGACTTAGCCGCTGTAATAGAGTCTAGCGGAGATAACCAAAGATTTCCGACTGTGTTAAATGGTGAAGAATTGCTGGTTCCCTTTGTGTTTGCGCTCGTCTATAAATGCTCTAACCAAGCCAAGCGCCTGTCAAATATCCCTTTGGGAATATTAGAAATCCTTCCCTGATATGAAATACTACAGTGTTACATTTAGAAATTGGTGCTGTTACTTTAATGAAAATAAAATCAACTGTTAAATCTAGCACTGATTTTGTTACTTAGTAGCACAACGGAGTTTGTTATCAGTAACAGGTATAAGATCATACAACTCCGTCTGCATTATTGTCGACTATTGCTAGAGAATTTTCCTCCCTTTACCTACGCCTGTAACCAATTCAGCTCGCACCCAAAACAGATTCCTTACTAAAATGGCAATTATATTTGGGTTGCTTGTCCCTTTTTTCAGAAAAGATCACCACATTTAATTACCCGTTTGTTTAAGGTATTGCGCACCTCGCGATTGCTTTGCCATAGACAAAAAAATATAAAAATCTCTCAAATGGCACAATGAACTTCCATCAAACTTTTCACAAATAAATGCTATAAGTGTATGATTATTTTGCATTCATTAAGAAAAGTTAGAACAGTAGAGAAAAATAGTAAGACCTTACAAAATCCCTAAAATTCTATTTGCAATAGATCACAAAAAGGAAGCAACACAAAACATCAATTCAAATGTCAACATGCATGAAATAATACTGACAACACTATCTAAGGTCCTTGAAAAGAATTTCAATTGTGAAGAGAAAACAACATTTTTATGTCATCCATTTTCGCGACCAGGAAATTGAAGGCCAAACACACTTTTACAAATAACTCACATTATAAACATTTTTAGACCAAAGAACCTTAGGTATCGTTGTCAGTAACTCATTACTCATCAAGACATTTAAAATGATGTGTAGTGTTGCTTCGTTTTTGTGATAAATTGCAAATAGAATTTTAGGGGTTTTTTTTTGGTCTAACTATTTTTCTTTACTGTTCTAACTTTTCTTAGCGTATGTAAATTAAACATATATTAATAACATTGGTTTGTGCAAAGTTGAATGCGAACTATAGGCGGCGACGGAATTTATTATTAATATACTACATTTCAATGAATGTACTTTGGTTTTGGTTATTTTTCATTAAATGCATTAATATTTGGTATCAAAATTGAGATGATATCATAGATAGTTTTACTATAGAATTAAAATGCTCTAATCTCAATATTGATACCAATATTTAAGCATTAAGAAAAGCAGTTAAGGAAAAATCACCAAAAACAAAGTGCACACTTTCTTTTGGAAAAGAGTATAGTTAGGACCCGTACTTCAGTCCAGGGTGCAGAACTTGTAGCTGTTGTAATAAGGAAGGATGTCTGTCGTTTTGTCCGTCCTTACTGGGTGGAAGGTTTTATGAACTTTTGACTTTTAATGACTTTTTGTTTGAATACGGCGCGCTATTTTTTAAATAAATCTACATATTGATATGATGTCCAGCGGTACATAAGTCGGCGGTTTGTTAATTAGCAAACCCTTTCCTCCGAATAATATGGGTTTTATCGCTGGTGATCCAGATCCAGATCAGCTGGCACACATACACCGGTCGCTTTTTGGTCAGATAGAACCTTATGAATCGAAAGCGAACTGTACAGATCCTGATTCATAATATAACAGCCAGATCAGGGCTGAATGTTATAAAACTGAGCATGGAAACCAGTCTCAAATCTCAAGCATCTGATTGGCTTGAGATTTGAGACTGGTTTCCATGCTCAGTTTTATAACCCTGGGCACAGATGGAGTATCGGGTTAACTGCTTTTTT
The DNA here is from genome assembly GCA_038501625.1 of Corbicula japonica. Classification (NCBI taxonomy): domain Eukaryota; kingdom Metazoa; phylum Mollusca; class Bivalvia; order Venerida; family Cyrenidae; genus Corbicula; species Corbicula japonica. The sequence goes on along the minus strand of JAZAYU010000102.1, from coordinate 1,312,307 downwards.
CTTAATTTCGTAATAAAATTATGAACGGAATAATACTAATAAATGGATGCCAGCCAGGACAGCCGGCAGCAGACAAACGAACTGACGGACAGTTTAAGGGAGTATTTAGTCTTTTAACTTTAGGAAAAGCTATTTATAACATTCTGTTACAACCTTTATGGTTCAGTGAATTGTTTCATGGTTAGAAAACTAAGAATGGAAACCATTCTCCAATCTCAGGAATTTGATTGGCTGAAATTGAGAACAGTCTCAGAATTGACCAATGGGAAGTCTGCGATATGAGACTGGTTTAGTGTCCTCGACCAAATTTTTGACTCAGATATTCGTTGTGAGGCATCAGAGAATAATACATTAAATAATTCAGAAGATGTAAATTATTTGGTCATAAAGATAAAAATAAGTATGAACTAAATATTTCAAAGCATTTTAATACATGTATCAAATAAACATTACTCGTAAAGATCAAGGAAAAAATATCAATGTTAATATTATAATGATAGCTATTGAAAAACTGTTAAGGCAATAGTATGTAATAGTATACAATGTTACGTAGGTTGATGGTAATCTGGTATTCATAATTCTTGTACAAAATATGTGTTGAACTTTCTATCACTTAAGAAAGTTACTCAATCTTGCAACCTAGAGACATTTAAAAATCCATCTTTTGCATTCCCGGACTCGGTCATATTTATCTCCCTTACATCATATTTACTCGCTCTCCGATTTGGAGGCGCTGGGAGACTTTGTTGCTCTCTTGTATTTATATGGAACATCCGGGTGTTTGCGCATGTGCCAATTCATGGCGCTACGTTGGCGACACCTATAGTCACAATGGTCACATTTCATTGGTTTTTCATTCCGATGAATCAAAAGATGGATTTTTAAATGTCTCTGGGCCGCAAATTCCTTCATGCACCCTGGCCAAGGACATTGAAAAGCTTTAATATTGTAATGCTTGACTCTTATATGCTCCTGAAGATGGAAATTCTTCAGAAATTTCTTAGTGCAACCCTCGTACACACAATGAAAGTATTCTTTTTTGTCAGGGTGCTTAGAGTCAAAATGCAATTCCATTTCTTTTCTACTCCTAAACTTCATGTCACATGACTTTTCTAAGCAAGGAACCTTCCGGACTCGATGGGTTCGCCGGTGGAATTGCAAGGCGTGGTAGTACTGGTACACTTTCCCGCAAAAGTCACATTCAAACCCATTCTGAGAATTTTGTTTGTTCTTATGTTCCGTTTTGTGTTCGTAAAACTCCGGCAAAGACTTAAACGTTTCAGTGCACTCGTCACACGCTATAATTGCGTTACTGTCCACGTGATCAGTTTCTATTTTTAGCAGAACGACGTCACAAGTTCCGCATTTGGGAATTTCTTCTCCGCCCAATTGACCTTCGTTGTATTCAATCCCACATTTCTGACACAGATAGTTCTTGTTCATATGTTCGAGGCTGTGTGCTTCCATTTCATCCACTGAGATGATCGTATTGCACACTTTACAATTAAACAGTTCCTGGAACAAATCCTTTTCTGACTCCTTTGATTGGCTTGTGTTCGAGTTCTTTTCATTTCCGTTAATGGCGGCGATTTCCGACGGATCATTGACGATTCTACTACCGTAAAACTTAGCTTTTCGTTTTTGAGACCCTTTCAACATGTATCTCTTGACAACTGGTGTTTCCGATCCCGTTGTTTTATCACCTTTAATGCTTTTAGCTTCGTCTGCAGAATTGCTTTGCTTGTTTTCGAATTCCTTCATATTTTCGTACAATTCATCATCAGCGTCTACCTCCTGTTTAATTTGAATGTTTGCAAAATCGATACCACAATTTCCATTATTCTCCCCAAAATGACATTCATCATTTTGGGGATTCTGCAAGTTTTTTGGAACTTTGTATTCGGAATTATCATCGGTTACCTCCTCTTTAATTTCCTTTGCAGCAAGTCTTTCGCGTTGCGCTTGCGCCTGCGCAACCAGCCTCGGTCTGATTCTGAACGACGTGCATAGGAAGTTGTTATCCCCGGATTTCGCTTTCAGCATTTGAATTGCTGTTTGACGCTTCCGTTTCTTGACGTCAACTAAGGACTTGGAAGACAGAATCATTTCTTGATATATCGCTCCCGAACCCGTATTGGAAATACTAGTTGTACTCATTGTACTTATTGTATCTGAACCCTCGATTTTCATCACACGTGTAGAAGGGTCATTAACATTCAGTGCATTTACATTAGGTACTTCGTTAGCAGTTTCAGTTTTAGATTCAGAGGCGGTTTCATCTTTGGCGTCACATGTGACGTCACCATTTGCAGCCGACAAAAGTGTTGGCGAAGCTTGCATTGGGAAAGGAAGAGCACCGGCCGGAATGAACATTGGCTGAAATGCATACTGGAAATTCATCTGTGGCTGTGTTTCTAACTTCGGTTGAACTTCAGATTCTCCGTCATTGTTTTCACCGTCTGTTTTGCTTTTATTCTCATCCGTCGTTTCTGATGGGCTCGTTTGACCTGGCACATTAGCCATAGATGTGGGTATTGCTTGCAGCATTTGACCTGGAAAAGGCAGCGCCCCTGCTGGAAACTGTCCTATGAACTGGAATGGGCCTCCTGTGAGCTGAGACAGAGGTATTTGACCAATAAACTGAGCTTGTGCCATGTTGAAAGGAACCTGAGTCTGCTGTCCGTCTGACGTCATCATCGTAGCAGGTACTTGCTGGATTGGTGCGCCACCTACAGCTGTCATAATCTGCCCACCAGCATTGTACATGACCATTCCACCACTTGCTTGTACTTGCTGGGTTATTTGAGCCTGTAGATCTTCTACTTCTTTTTCTTGTTTGATTTTCTTTCCAGCTTGTTGATTTTGAAGAAGCTTCGCTAACATGGGCAATTTTGGCGGACGCCCACGTTTTCTAACCGGTTTTCCATAAGCTGATGTTCCACCACTTGGATAAACCATCATCACTGATTCGGAATTCTCCGGGCTTTGACCATTTTCGGATACAGTCTGTGGACCTTGTGACATGTCCCAGTCCATAAACTCACCTCCGGTGTTTCCTTGCTCTAACATAAACTGTGGGACTAAAGTATCTTCAAGTTTCACCTTATGTTTTGGTTTCTTTGTTCTTGTCCTACGACTCCAAGGTAACTTCATAACGCTAGTGTAAACACCCGCTGTGGTGTTTTCCGAAATGACTTTCATTTCTGTAGATTTCTTGTTGTCTTTCTTTCCAGTTTTGTTTTGTGGAGACGAAGTATTTGGACTCTGTTTCGGCTTTGGGCTTGGTCTTGGTGAAATCTGACCATGACCTTGACTCTCTGGGCTTCTGTAAGTAACATCGCTAGTCTCTGTTTTTATCTGGACTGGGGTAATTTTTGATCTATTCGATATTGAATTTTGTCCTGCAGATTCCGAATATTTCTTGTACGGTACTGGCGTTCCATACATCCCGTCAATGGTGTCGTTTGGGGTAAGGTATGGTGACCTTGACAGGGATTCAGGTAGCACGAGCTTGCTAGGAGAAAGTAATTCCGGAAGAGGCGATTCATTTCTTTGTTGACCTTCACTTTCAAGGTCATCGTTCGCCATGACACCGGAAGTTGGAGGATACAGTCCTGGATACACATACACATAATTGAACTCATTATGAACACTTGAAATGTCTAATTGGGTTGATGTTGGACTTTCTCTGTTCGATAAATCCTTGTGTGATTTTGTACAAGACAAATCTAAAGGCTGTTCAAAATGATCGCCGTTTAAAGATTTAGTGTCAAATAACTGTGAACTAATTTTCCTAGTACCAACTGATAAGTCTAGTCCTTGGTATTGATCGTCATCGGTATCTACGCGTGTGGTTGCTAGGGAAACGTCTTTGGCAATTCTTGTCGTAGTTGCTAAGGAACTAATTTCGTTTTCTGACTGTTCTTCACCGTGAAGAGTCTTGTCGCCACTCGTTGCTAGGCTGGAGATTAAAAGAAAAAAAACAACAACATAAATATGAGAGGGAAGTGTAAACAATTTATATATTCGCATTTGAGTTTAATTAAGGTCGTTCGGTTGGCTAATTTATGTAATTTTCATTTCTTAAAGAGTTAAGCGTCATTGCTTTTCAATTTATAAAGGTCATTCAGTTGACTAATTTAAGTGATTTTTGTTTATTTTAGAGTTCAGCGGTATATTATGTTATATTATATTATATTATATTATATTATATTATATTATATTATATTATATTATGTTATTTTATATTATATTTTGTGTTGTTATGTGTCATCTATTTTCAAAACATTTGGAATTATTTAGCCGGCGATAAGTTGATTAAAGGTTTCTCATAGGTAAAACAATTCTTTTATATTATTGTTGTAGCATTTAATTTCGGAGCATTACCCAAAATAACAAGTTTAACTTGGATATTAAACAACCCACGATAAGCTTTCGCTATCTTACAGGGCCCAAGATCATAAAAGTTAAACTGGAGAACAGTCTCAAACCGCCATTAGATGCTTGAGATGTCAGACTGGTCTACAGTTTAAGTTTATTTTGGGCACAGCTGATTTGTTGCAACTGGGACTCAGTACGTCTAGTTTTTGGGTAGGAAGACCCAGAGTTATCGATTTTCTGACTCTTGAAGTCTCAGCTGGTCTACTAATAGTCACAAACTGCAAGCCTAAGAACCGCCGAAAAGTAGTTCTAATCTTCAAAAGTCCTGACAGTGGGTATGCTGACCCCTCAGTACTTTCAATGCTTTGATTCATTTACCTTTGATAGTCTTTCAGCAGTCGTCTCATCAGGTTTGTGGCATCCAGCTTAGTCTGAAAATAAGATTCTTAAAATGTTATGATTAATAAAGAATATTCTCCAACTTAACCCTTACCTCCATATGTTTGCATTTATGTGCGAATATCGTAGATCCAGATCAGTGCCCAAGGTTATAAAACTGAGCATGGAAACCAGTCTCAAATCTCAAGCATCTGATTGGCTGAAATGGCGACTGGTCGCCATTTCAGCCAATCAGATGCTTGAGATTTGAGACTGGTTTCCATGCTCAGTTTTATAACCTTCAGCCCAGCTGGCCTACTCGTGGCGTCTGATATTGTGCTTCACTGGCTACATCTTGACAAGAAATAACCTAATTAATCTAAAAGTAAACAAAGTGTATCCTGATCAAATAGCTGATCTGGATCTTCACTGTTCGCCCACATAATATAGGTGTACCTATGGAGTAAAGGGTTTAACATTAAGAAGGTGCTCTTTAAATTCTTTAAATCCATAGATCTATACGACTTTCGTGGCGTGGGCGAACAGCGTAGATCCAAATCAGCTAGATCAGTGCCCAAGATCATAAAACTAAATCTGGAGATCAGTCTCAAATCTCAAGCATCTGATTGGCTGAAATGGCGACCAGTCGCCATTTCAGCCAATCAGATCCTTGAGATTTGAGACTGATCTCAAAACATAGTTTTATGATCTTGGGCCCAGGATATAAACTGTGTGTATTTTGATTCATAAAGCCATTCCTGACCAGAAGGCGAACAGTGAAGATCCAGATCAAACAACATGGATGAGCCTGCTTATCTGGATGTACTCTGGTCGCACATGCGATAAAACCCGTAAATAACTATGGAGTAAAGGGTATATTAATTCATGGAAGTTAATTAAACTTGAATAAATGGTTAATACATTCATATTTTTGTGAATAACATTTCGTGGTTTTCTGGCTTCTTGAAATCGTGTTGTCATTGTTGCGAAATCATGGGCGTGATTTCTTTAAAGACAATCATTTCGTTGAATGTAATGATCCTTGAGAGCATTGCCAAAGTTAGAAACTGAGACTGGCAATCTCAAACAGCCAAAAGGCTGAAACTGAGTCTGTTCTCCTAACTGAACAATCACAAGCTGGAGTTTCGGCACTGGTCTTCAATATTAGTTTTTAATATGTGATATTTCCTTCATTCTAACCACCGAAAATTCTCTGCAACACAATTTGCCGATTGTGCACAGGAAAGGTTTTTGCCCTCTGTTGATCAGATATTGTAAGGAGTTGCCTACCTTTGATCTGACCGCCTCGAAGTCTTTAAACAGATCTGAGGGGAGAATGATTTGTGCCCCATCTTCATCTTCGGTTTCCATGGCAACAGCGTGTCCTCCATCTTCTCTGTGATCACCTGACGCTCCAGCAACAATGACGTCAGTGTCCTGAAAGTATATATTATTAGAGCATTTAAGCAAGGTACTATTTCGGGATTTAAATTATCTGGGTTCGTGGGGCGGTCCCAGGATAGGATGTTAGAGGTGGCGCGTTTTGCGGATACAACTTAGAAAATACTCCCCCCCCCCTCTCGAAACAAAACCGAAAAATTGCACCTTGTATATGAGTTGATAGATGTTTGCAGTTGTTCCCATTGGAGCACCTAGCTATTTTTATTCTTTAAAGTGCATTCTTGTTTTCAGCATTCACATTTCGTCTCTAATGCTGGCATTATATATTACTAGGACAATTTAAGAGGTGGCGCGCGCCGGGTGCGCCCCGCTTTTATCTGCTAGTGTTTTGGGGGTTAGTTTTGCTGTTTTTTTGTGTTTTTTTTGTTGTTTTTTTTCGTTTTGTATTCCATCAAAGTTGATTATGGATTGGAATACAGAAACATAGCGGTATGCTGAAGAAAAGGAAAGTTGACATGCCTTTTACTTAGTGCTGATGTCAAGGGACGTTAACGTTATTATTATACAAATGCATTAAGTGCGAGTTGTTTCCCTTCAAAAGCATGATGGCAAGGGACGTAAATGTTATTACATTTCAAATGCATTGTGTGCTAGTTGTTTCCTTTCGAGCATTGGTGACAAGCCTAAGTCACGATTTATTTAAAACATGTATTTTTTAACTGTTATAAAATTCTAATTTGTCCGACCATGCCTCCTATGTCAGTCATTTACTTTCATTCTTTCTTTCGTTTCATTCGTGCTTTCTTCGAACCGTTAGCTTAAACTTATACATTTAATCTCTCCTGTACTCGCTGCTTCAATGCTATTTTTATTTCTCTAGTTCTACGCAAATTAAGGAAGATAAAAATCACAAACAATATTTTCTAAAAGCTCATTTCGTTTGCTTCTTAATACACACACGCGCGCGCGTATGAAATACGCGTACATCCAAATACTTGACTCATAAACCATTTACGTACCGCTTTTATCACAGAGGTATACTCTTTACTTAAAACACGGTTGCCAGGCAACAGAAATAATTCCCAGATGGTATACTTGTTTAGGTAGCTGCGGAGAATATCTTTATCTCGCGTCTTTTAGCACGCTACACGGTCATATCTGGGGCATGCATGCGTTCTTTGTTCTAACTCCGGAATGGAGACTGGTTTAAAGTCAGTAAAGAATGTAGATTTTGTTTCGGCTTAACACGAGACATAATGTCATGGGAAGATTTAAACATGGTCTGTAAACCCTTACTCCATACATACGATTTTTATTGCATGATTTATAAAATACTTCTTATTCAGACGATTAAAGATTAACACAAAACAGCATCTTTATTTTAAACGTTTAAATCACGGTCATCATCTAACTACATGTATCTTATTATGCTGTGCAATGTTCGCTTTTAGGTTCATTAGGCAATTTTGATTGAGTAGCGAACAGTCGGTTCGGACAGATCTGGGTCTTTTCTGTTCGAACATGCGATAAAACCCGTATATATGGAGTTAAATCAAGTAGCGAACAGTGTAGATCCTGATCAGACGGCACGGACAAATCTGTGTCTTCCCTGTTCGAACATGAGATAAAACCCGTATATAAGGAGTAAAAGGTTAAATTCAAGACCCTGATTATAATAAATATACTATTTTGTTTTTATCCTCGGTCGTGTAAATAAGAAGTATTTAATAAATAATGATTTCTTACCTTCATAATATTGTATGTAATTCATTAATTAGTCATAAACCATAGCTTAAATATTTACACCTTAATTATGTAGAACGGTTTTTATAGCGTGCGCGGTAAGTGTAGATTTCAGATCAGCTAGCCACATCCGTGCAACTTGAACTAGATCTACACCGGTCGCCTCTTGGTCAGATGTTACCCATTAAATCTAAAAGCGATTAGTGCAGACGACATTGATGTGCCGGCTGATCTGGATCTACACTGTTCGTTCGTGGAGTAGACTACCTTGTGAAAAATTAAACAGAAAGTATTGTAGCAACAATTGTGCAGTCATTATAATAGATAATGATATGTTTATGCATAGTTTCAAGCAAGGAGTGGAGTGTTGGAGTGGAGTGTTGGAATTGTGTCTGGAATCTGATCTGATCTTTGGAGCTGAAATTTAGAAGCAAGATTTTGAAGTGTTCTTTTAGTTAGTTTTTTTATTCAATTTTGGTTGTGTTATGTAGAAATCGAACAAATAAACAAAAAACTCAACAACAATTGTAGAGTGGTAATTTTGAGAGATACATTACATCTGAATGTTGAACTGTTTACGCACTTTTTTTAAACATCATCAGATGCCAAACTGAAATATTGTTAACCAAAGATATAAACGAACTCCAAGGTTAGACTCAAACCAGAAATTCAGCTCAAGACTTCAGCTCCGAGGTCAGACCAAGACTCCATTCCACACTTTATATTATGCCATATGTTAAACTATGGCCGAAGTTGTTATAGTTACTAACGCAGGAAAATTCATGCACAACAGGTCATACAATGTACTGACTAACAGTTGTCCAAAATTTCGGTGAATTTCGCTCCTATTCAGTCAGTTATAGGCATTACATAGAATTACAATGAATATTAACCACATCTGAAATTGAACACTTCCATACACCCTGAACTGAGATTAAGCAGCTTTACTTTAATGGTTTTTTTTCGTCCGACTTACGACGTACAAGTTCGCTCGGCAATAGCAAAAAAACAAACAACATTGTTTGACTGACAACGTGTTTGTTTGCACAAGAATCACCACATGAAATGTCCGACTGACCACAGGTGCTTGGAAGACGGATCCCGTTTTCTCCAAAATGTGTATAAACTGGCCGCCCCGACCCCCCCCCCCCCCCCCCCCCGAAAAAAAATAAGGGTCTACACAGCGTCTGCACTACATGAACTCATCTTTTTGTTTAGTTTTGATAGATTGGGATCGTTATCAGTCTATCCACACCGAATTTACTATCAAATACCAAGTTCTCTGAAAATTCGTGTCCCGAATTCAGATCTTAGTTTCTTTTTTTTATTTCTAAAGGTAAAAACAGCGAAAACAAAGTGCTTGTCAAAGTTAATTTTCTTGGTATAATTTTTGGGCGACAGGGGAACATATAACAGAGCATAGGACCGGGAGCCAGTCTACATCACATGCGGCGCTGACAATTATCGCATGTGTTAGTCTTGTGTTATCTGCGGGTCAGTGCCGCCTGCGGGGGATCCGTAGCGGTTATATCGGATACAGTGGCAAGTTACATCACACATAATTTAACATGCATGTTTTCCAGGGCTACCATTTGGTTATATGTTGGCCATTTTTGTTGAATTGTTTATATAAAATCAACAAAGAAATTATTATGGTATTTATTTCGTTTATAATTCAGAAACCGATGCTGAACAAAAGATAAATTATAATAAAAAATAAATTATATAAAAACGGAAACTTTTATTCAGTATAACAGAAGTCAAATCGCTGTCTGTTTATTTCAAAGATGATAAATATTTGCGACAAAATACTTTCAAATTATTTTATGTTATGGAAAAAAATAAAAGAAAATAAGGAAAAGAGAGAGAGAGAGAGAGAGAGAGAGAGAGAGAGAGAGAGAGAGAGAGAGAGAGAGAGAGAGAGAGAGATGTAAGAAGTGTAAACAGTGTCTATGTAAACTGTTATAATTAATTAGCTATAAAAGTTGTTCACAAGGGTGTTAGATAGATAATAAAGTAATAAATAAGGCATTATTTAAGCTAAATTAAAATCAAGAAGAATAGAATAGATTAGAAAAGAATAACTTACGTCGTCATCGTCGTCGTGAACAGCTAACTCCACGCGACGGGTCTTACATATTGGGTGCGAACTCTTCCGACGATGAGCCATACTTGTTTTCTTACACAAACACAAACACAATTCATCAAAATCGTTAATCTTTCTCTCTTAGGTTTTATTTTTCATAGCTACATTTATTCTACTAGTACTTCTCAAATTTATCATTAAACTTTTTTTCTCTTCTAATTACTTTTACCACAAAATTAAAATTCACACCAAAAAAATGTCCAACATCCAAATTTATTTATGACACATTTCCAAAGTAACGTCTTAAACAAAGCACAACAAAAGAAAAAAGACACGAGTGCTACGACTCTCTAGAATTTGGTATGTAAACCCCACATCTGGCGTATTTTTGCCAAAAACCAGCCAGGTACTGGCTTATAATGCGCACATGCCATATAGGGAGGGCTTAATTTAGAGCATATCAACTTACGCATAGCGGGGAGTATTTCTGCAGAAGAAAATCTGCCTCCAGGTTATTCTACCGGTTTTAATGCTGAAGTTTTGCTGATAAGCGCTCTAGGCTTTCTTCTTACGCTTTCTAGAGAAAGAAATATTTAATGCGATATAAATAAACCGATGCTAATATGAATAAATAGGATGCGAAATTCATTACTGAATATTTCAGTGGCAAAGAGGCGTAGCAGGACCTGTTTTGTGGGGCAGAGTAGGGGTGGGGATCTGCATCTAGGGAAACGTTAATTACATATTTTCAAGAAACATCCGTCTTTTGTGGGGTGGGACGGGCGGAGTAGATGATATTTTACATAAATATATGTTTCGTGTTAGAAAATTAATGGTTGACAGCTTAAATTATATTGAAATATTACTATAGGTTTTTTTCGACCGGTTATGACTCGATCATATGCAAAGAAATAATTTTGGAATTCATATCTTGTAAACTTACAGAAAATAACGGAGTTAATTTATTCATTTAGACAATAATGATTGAAATTTAAATTTTATAATTTATTAAGTGACGGAAATAATAAGAAAGAGAGCGACAGAAGTTAGCAAATATAAAATAATAGATATACTAAGTTACTTCACATAAATTCATGAATTTTTGATATTGTTTAACTGTGTGTTAGAGTTTATATTAATGTACCTATAAAAATCATGCGATTATTTTGTTTTTACGGGAGAATGCTTCCGAAACCCTCCATGTTTCGATAAAGGGTAGGCCTATATACGCCCATGATGATTGTTCACTTATTTCGTGCAAAACCTTTCAAGGTTAAATAACTGTTCTCTTAATTAATGGAAATCACATAAACACATTAAGATGCTACCTGTGTAGTAAATAATGTTATTATTTGATTTAAGTACCTTAAAGATTTGGATATGCGTAATTTGCGGTGTGGAGTGGTCCTTTTCTTTCTCAAAATGAATAATAATTAGTCACATAATTTTAGTAGTGTGAGGGGATGGTGAATGAGGATGGGCGTAGGGGAAGGGTTTTTAAACACCACCACCACCACCACCACCACCACACAACAACAACACCACAACAACAAAAATAACAACAACAACAACAAGTGTAACTACTACTACTACTACTACTACTACTACTACTACTACTACTACTACAACAACAACAACAACAACAATAAACAACAACAGCAGCAACAAAACCAACAACAACGAAAACAAAAAAAACAACAACAACGATTTAACTTTCTAATGAAAATAAGAAAAATGAAGACAACGACAACAACACAGAATATGAACATAAATAACATCAACAACAACAAAACCTACAGCAGTTTATGATATTTGTTATACGATCAAGATTTCTCCCCGTGGCTCGTCCATGAGTTATGGGATTCGTTTACCTTTTTTCTTTCTTAAATCATTTGCTTTTGTATGAAATCATTTAAATCAATTAAATCTCTACAACATCTTTTCGAAATACAGGCATTTGTAATAGATCATCCCGATTACCAAGCCATACAGGCTTATGAGTCACTGCGACCGGGTTTTTATAACGATTTTGGCACTCCAATATATTTTCCGCGTCTACCGTTTTTCTTTAAGTACATTAAACATGTTTAAAGCTAGCAGACGAAATATTCTACGATTGGCTTGTATGATAGAAATGCTACCGGAGATAAATGATGTTTTGTATATTGCCTCGGATATGTTAACAGTATGTACACAGGGAATATAGTTTCGTTTCCAGTACAAAGATTGGTTTGCACGATACAGGTATTACGTATGGTCCTCCAAATATGGAAGAGCACGCTGGCACGGCGCCGAAATCACGTTTACTTGTTAATGCGTGGATAAAAACAGACAGAAGTCTTAGCTGGATGAGTTTAAGGACATTAATTTGGAAAAAAGGAGAAGAATCGATTAAAGCAGCTACTTTCTTCCCGGGCGGTTCCTGGGGATCAGTAGGGTTGCTCAAACCCCCTCTTGGGGAGGCGATATTAAACTTTCATTTTAAAGATATCAGCCAGAAAGTTTGAAATAATTATGTAAATAATAGTAGATACCATAGGACTGTCCCAGTCTAACCTACTTTCTGGTATTCTTGCAACCGACCCTGCCGATTGTCATACATTACTGATATTTAACTGTTTAAATGGTTTGTACGAATAGCTCTCTATCAGTGAAAGTAGTAAAAAAATAACCAAAAAAAAATCGATCTGCGATAACTGACTTATAATGTTATATTGTAACTAATAATGTAGTTAGTTATCAGTTTATATCATTGTAAAGCGCCTTTTAACGTTTACATGAAAAAGGCGCTCTATAAGTTTGGTTAATAATAATAATAATAATAATAATAATAATAATAATAATGCGTTAAGAGATAACGGGCACGTGGTTTCGCTCAGTCTAGCAGGTGGCCCCCCTTTAAGAGGTAGCTCTAACACGTTGCAAGCAGATGGCCCTCCCAAACTTGCGTCATTTCCAACAGGAAGGAGTAAAGTTTAGAGTGGAGGGATCAAGCTGTGATGTTAAAACTTTAAGCAAATATCTAGCCAATTATGTACAAACCCCGCTGGCAGGACAGTAGGCCTATTACCAAAATAAAAACCATACTACATCAGGATCGGATAAAGATTTCCTGGAATGTTTTCTTTTGGGACATTCTTATTGAGAATTTCCAACTTTCTGGCCAAAATACCCATGACAATTAATTATTGCTAACCCCTCCTAAGGGGTTCGAGCAAACCCACTGAACCCACTCTGGATCCGTCCCTGTACTATTTATGTCTTTCATCCAAACCCAAGTTATTCTGGTGTTAATTTTAATTGCACGCCAAACACACAAAACTCGGGAAATGGCTCCTATTTCGCGGAGGAAACCTTAATTTAAATAATGAAATCCGTCTGCCAAATCTTGAAATGTAGGCTACTGTAAATTTAATATTCATATTTGAATTTTCGTTGGATTATAGAGGCGTTATGTTCGTAAACCCGCCAAAATTGATCACGAAAGACGGACGGACAAAAGCCAACCAGACAAAGCAGACAGAGTGGCTGACGGGGCGAAATATCTGCACATAGCACAGTTAATTGACCGAAGCGCTCGACCGTGAAAAATAAGCAAGACAATCAGAGTTGCGCCCCTTCATTCATGACTGGTCGGAAATTGATTATTTTGTTTTTAGTAAACATTGTTATTCCATGTTTTCTACAAAAACAATTCTGCGCGATTTGGATACAAACGTTTCTGATCATTATCCAATTGCTATTGAAGTGTCTATAACGCTGCTAAAAACAAAAATTACTGAAAAACCTATAGTAGAATTAAGAAAAATTAACTGGGATAAAGTTGACCATGACCTGTATAGAGCTATGGTCAGTGATGGAGTTAAATCCTTGTTGAATATGAATTTGCTTAACAATATAAACTCTGAACAAATGTCCGTTTTGACTTGTAATGTATTAAGTGAAGCAGCCAAGAAAAGTGCTCCTAGGAGGAAACCATTCTCGTCAAAACCAAAACTAAAAGTCTGGAATAATGAAATTTCCAAACATATTAAGGAACTGAGAACCATACACAGAAAATTCAAGATGGAAAATAATAGTGATAATGTGAACCAATTAATCCAAAAGAAAAAGATTGTTAAGAAGAATCTTATAGAAGTAAAATACGTTGTGAAATTGCAATTAGGAGAAATAAACATAAACCAGAAATCCTTGATGCTAAGACATATGACACCAAATTATTTTACAAACTGATACGACAACAAAGAAAAACTGGGAATGATTACATAACCGATCTACATGTAGGACAGGAACATTTTGAGGGAGATCATATTTTAACAGGGTTTAAGAAACATTTTGAAGCCTTAGCTACTCCATCCGATGATCCAGAGTTTGATAAAAGTTTTGACAACATAGTACAACTTGAATTTGAATATATCAAAGCTATAGTTATTAATCACAAAGTACCGAGTGTGACACGGGAAGAATTGGTAAAAGCAATACAATCAATTAATAAAGGTAAATCTGCCGACATTTATGGCATAGTGATTGAACATATTCTTTTTGCAGGTGAAAAACTGATTGAGTTATTAATAATATTGGTAAATAAAATCTTCGATAAAGCCGAAATACCCGATGTACTAAAAGTTGGCTTATTGACTCCTATTTTCAAAAATAAAGGTGTAAAAACTGATTCACAATTTTACAGGGGTATTACAGTGCTTCCGGTGCTTTGTAAAATCATAGAAGCCATTTTGAAAACACGTATCCAGACGAAAATTGAAAATATCCAGTGTACACTTCAACGAGGATTTACATCTGGTACTTCGCCGCTCAATGCTTCACTTATTCTGGAAGAATGCTACCGAGAGGCAAAGGACTTAAAGAGAACAATGACGTTAGTCCTACTAGATGCGAAATCTGCGTTTGACGTCGTAGATCACAAGAATCTCATGAGAAGACTATTTCATATAGGGGTTAACGACGAACATTGGAATCTCATAAACAGTCTACACACGAATGCAACCACATCGATTAAGTGGAAAAACACTATTTCTGATAGTTTTATCATTCACCAGGGCATAAGACAGGGAGGTGTCATGAGTGCAGACCTGTATAAAATTTATGTAGACCCATTGCTCCATAATCTACAGTGTTCCAATCTTGGCATGTTCATTGGCGATATACCTTGTCCGGCAACTGCCTGCGCCGATGATGTAACGCTTAATATTTCAAAATCATGTGATACTCAGATGCTTATTGATATTGCATATGACTATAGTTTAAAACAGAAGTATAAACTGCAACCTGATAAGAGTGTAGTCATCGAAATAGGTAATCAAAAAGAATATGAACAATATTTCATGGCGGGTAGTCAAATGAAAAGTGAAAATAGATCAACTCATCTAGGAATCCAAAGATCAACATCCATAAATGAATCTATTGCCAAGACCGTCGAGGAAAATATAAAAAAAGCAAGAAGAACCGTATATATTTTACTATCAGCCGGTCTTCACGGGGAAACTGGATTAGATCCAAATACGTCGTTACATCTTATAAAAACTTATGTTCTACCAGTTCTCCTATATGGACTTGAAGTAACAATTCCAACTAAGAAATATATTAGTCAACTTGAACAATATCAAAAACAGTTGCAGAAACATGTTTTATCACTACCACAAACTGTAGCCGATGTAGCACCATATATACTGTCGGGTTTTCTACCAGTGGAGGAACAAATACATATTAAAATACTTTAATACCTATTTCAACAACATCTGTCATCAAAGTGAATCAAGCACAGAAAAGAGAATAGCCCGAAGACAAATAGCGGTGAAACAAATGAATAGCTCTAGCTGGTTTATTGAAGTCAAAAAACTTTTTCTGAAATACAACCTTGAAGAAATTGAAGCATTTATTGATAATCCTCCAAAAAAGACTATGTGGAAAAATAAGGTATATAAAATTGTTTCCAATTTATTTAGAGAAAAGGTTATAAATTTGGGAAAGATGTATAAGACATTGAAATACATGAATATTATATACATACCAGGGAAAATACACCCAAGTATCCAAACGATCGGAAACTCAGTGAATGAAATTAGCAGACTACCAGTAAAAATCAAACTCTTAACTGGAACCTACATACTACAATCCATGAGGGTTAAATTTAACCAAAATGAAATTGATCCTACATGTCAACTTTGCGGCTCTGCACCAGAAGATATGCACCATTTCTTGCTTCAATGTGAAACTCTTGTGACTATTCGCTCAACGATTCTTTGTGAAATTAAACGGGAATATAATATGCTTACCAATTCTGAATTCGACGTAATGAACCCAGAGAAACAAATTAGTGTATTACTTGACTGTTCAAATATTAACAGTGTAAAAACATACAAACTTCAAAAACTTGAATATCACTGTAGAAGACTTGTATACTCGTTACATTCATCTAGATATAGAATGTTAAGTTGTGTTAAAACTAGAAAACGATGGGACACAGCAGAATCCTCAATACTGGTGCCAATCACCAACCTGGGTGTTGTTTCTTTTCAAGACGGTATTAAGTAGCGTGAATATATTAATGCTACTTAGTTTGGATATATATTAACAGTCTTTTTGTTTTGTGTCCAGGATAGATGCGCATGCTTAATATAGCGCATGCGCAATGTGAAGTAACGCCAATGTGGGTCGCCATAAGAACTAAATAATTTGATTACAGGAATCTAAAACTCTTCATCGTTAACTTCATGATTTAAAAGAAGTTGCATACAGATTTGTGTTTAACAATTTTATCATTACGAAGTATGCAACATAAATGAATTAGCATATTCCGTACTGCAGAAAAAAGTAGGTCATCAGACATTGCAGCGTGTTGTAGAAAACGAGTGAACACTGTTAGCGACTGCTGACCTTCTTGTGATAATCAAAAGTTAGTTATTCGATCGGCATTTATTCCTACTGAGAAGAAGCACAGTTGCCCATGTATCTTTCCGTTCCATTGATTCGTTGTTTTAAATTGTTATCTTAGGATACTGAGAAATCGATACCGGATGTTTACACAATTTGAAAGGGGGTAACACTAAATACCGAAATACACTTTTTACCGAAAAATACCGAAATACACTTTTGAATACCGAAATACACGTAATAATTGGTAATTAAAACAACGAATTTAAATAAATCTTGGGCATTTATTTCATATATACTAATAGTATAACATATTATCTTATTTAAACAACAAATAATGCTTTAATTACCATTTATTAAGTGTATTTCGGTAATCAA